>JACXGJ010001294.1:0-88290 GCA_016801105.1 Esox niger | reverse complement strand
GTCCTTTGACAGCTCTTTGGTCTTGGCCATAGTGGAGTTTGGAGTGTGACTGTTTGAGGTTGTGGACAGGTGTCTTTTATACTGATAACAAGTTCAAACAGGTGCCATTAATACAGGTAACGAGTGGAGGACAGAGGAGCCTCTTAAAGAAGAAGTTACAGGTCTGTGAGAGACAGAAATCTTGCTTGTTTGTAGGTGAACAAATACTTATTTTACCAAGGGATTTACCAATAAATTCATTAAAATCCTACAATGTGATTCTCTGGATTTCTTCTCATTTTGTCTCTCATAGTTGAAGTGTACCTATAATGAAAATTACAGGCCTCTCATCTTTTTAAGTGGGAGAACATGCACAATTGGTGGCTGACTAAATGCTTTTTTGCCCCACTGTAAGTGTGAGCTGGCACAGAGATTCTAAAAGGAAGACACACAATACAAAATAAAATTCTGCTGTCAATACGTACGTGTGTAGTTTTCAGTTTCTTATTTATTAATTGTCAATCACTGTTAATGGTATTGCCTGAGCCCAAAATACTAAAAATCACATTGACTTTGTGTGGTGAGCTGTAGGTGTGTGAGTGTATATTGAAACTGCTTATCTGGGATTACAGGGATTATGTCACTTTATATGTGTAGGTTAACATACAGATTTGTATAAAATTTTTACATAAATGTATTAATTCAGTACTTTTGTAGTGGTATTGGAATTTGCCCTTTGCTCTGGCCGTGAAGTCCCAAAAATAATTCTATGCTTTATGATCACCAGGGCCTTTTGTGCCCCTGCTACTGTCAAAATCTTACGGTCAGCAGTTTTATTCTTTGTAAGTTTGCTTGTAGTTCGCGACAGAGAACCACCATAAGAACGGACTACTTGCGGGTAAGAAAGCTAGCTAGTTATCGATCTGTAGATAGTTGACTTATTTAATGCTTAAACTGAATCAAATCTTTCTACTTTGGAAGGTTTGTTCATGGGCGAAATTCAGAGTGGAAGAATACACCTGAACGCTTTTTGAAAGTTCTGAGAAGTAACATTAGGTTTGATATGACTACACTTGGTAGCCTTTGTAGTATTGGTAGGGAAATTAACATTCAATTCATGGGTAACAGCTCTGGTGGACATTCCTGCATTCAGCATGCCAATTGCACACTCCCTCAAAACATACGACATCTGTGGCATTGTGCTGTGTGATAGAACTTCACATTTTCGAGTGGCCCTTTATTGTGGCCAGCCCAAGGCATACCTGTGCAATACTCATGCTGTCTGATCAGCTTCTTGAAATGCCACACCTGTGAGGTGGATGGATTATCTTGGCAAAGGAGAAGTGCTCACTAACACAGATTTAGACAGATTTGTGGACAATATTTGAGAGAAATAGCCCTTTTGTGTACATTGAGAAATTCTTAGATCTTTGAGTTCAGGTCTTGATGAATGGGGGCAAAAACAAAAGTGTTTGTCAAGGATTGTATAGTGGGGTGAAGTGGACCAGGCGTAGGCAGAAGGTTGCAGCTCGGTGTACTCTTTAATTGTGAACAAACATACACAAAACAACAGAACAGAAAACAAAGAGCACCGAGGTAAACTGCAAAATGAAAATGAACATAGATAAACACACTACTACTTACATCCACCAACATGAAACAATGACTCACAACTGAGGGGAGCAGAGGAGGAACATTTAAACACATACTAATGGGATGATTGGGACCTGGTGTGAACAATGAATGACAAGACAAGACAAATGAATGGGACCGGGATGAGTTCATGGCTGTTGGTGAACCGGAGAATGCGGGAGATGGCGGAACAATCCGTCACCTCACCGTCACAGTGTTGCGTTTATAATTTTGTTCAGTGTAGTTCAAATTCGTTTTCACCCCATTCTATCAAAGATACTTCCCAATCAACTGTCAAATCTATACCTTTTGCAAATTTTGTGGTATAGCTTGAACTCAAATTGTTTAGACATTAAGTTACTGGGCAGCGTCATGTAGAAACTGCCGTCACCCATGCTGATCGCTGTCAATGTAAATGATGTGGTCCTGAGAAATCCTAGTGTTTTATTCAATTTCTAGGTCAAGGACTTGTTCCGATGCTATCCAGCTGTTGAATTTCTCAGGCCAACCAAGCCATTTCACATGAATCATTTTCTTCCCTTTCTGTACTTTCTCATCCAGAACTGCTTCCACTTTAAATGTTTTATCCTTAGATAGGATTATTTTCAGTTATTCCTGTTCAAAAAAGTTCCCAATTATACATTCACCATCATAATCTTTTATTCTTTATACAGGAGGTATCCTCGGAATGCATTGTTTTGTAAAATATTCATCTGTGTACCCTTTTTCATAGCCTTTGGTAAATGCACCTCTCAACTTTGATCGTCTCTCAGTATCTCCAACTCGGAACTTGTAACTTTGATTACCATTTCTTCTCATTGTTGTACCAAGCAGGTTCTTCAGAACTAGTCTAAAATGTTTTTCACAAACATCAGCATGCTTCATCTTAATAGACTGAAGGTAGCTATGGTTGTAACCATGAACAAAATCTTGAATAGCCTCAACATAGTGGTTGGCTGCTGTGAGAAACCTCCACATTCATGACTTCACGGTTTTGTTAAATCTCAACGATACTTGCTTTGACATCATTTCCTGTAGCAAAATGTTTTATGTTGTACTTCTTCATTAATATGTCAAAATGTGAATAAAAAACGTTCCCCTTGTCCTTGGACTTTCTGTGGTGTTCTTCCTTCTTTTATTGTCTTCAAATACTCGCTTTACCTCTGAAGTGCCTTTATTTCTCAGCACACGAGTCCATGCGTATTTGCTTGATACATCTATGCATCTTAACATATTACATGTTATCGTTTTCCACACAATAAGCACTCATGTCATCCAAATCCAGCTGAAATTGTGGATTTATATCATGAACTATAACTCTATTTCTTAGAAAATGGATTGATACATGCCTGTGTAGCGTGTATGTATCCTGAGTGAGTAGCCAGTCATTTACCTCCCCAGATCTTTCCGGTTTACTTCAAGTATGCTCTTTTCAAACCCTCTCTACCCACATAACCACCAGGTCATAGTAAATACTTTTCATAACCTGTTCAGAAATCATAGAGCTTTCGGTCAATCATGAGATGTAATACATGTTTGACATTGTTTTATTTATTTATTCTTTGGAATTACACGTCAGCCAAGAAATTAAAAAAAGTTACAGAACGGTTCAGATTTCTGCTGATTAGAATTATTTTGTTAAATTTGTTACATAAGTAAACACTCATAACTGGTGCCCAGTTTTAAAGTCTTGGTTGTCAGCATTTAAACATGTTTGAAGTTTATACATGAAGTTGTTTTGATCATTTGTTTCAACACCGTTTGACAACAATTGCGGCCAATAATCCCATGTGTTCCTGGACCATTTCCATATGTTTGTTCAGATTATAAATGTTCTTGGTTATTAAAAGATCTACAACCATCAATACCACTCTTGATAGCTTT
This sequence comes from Esox niger, assembly GCA_016801105.1. Lineage (NCBI taxonomy): Eukaryota > Metazoa > Chordata > Actinopteri > Esociformes > Esocidae > Esox > Esox niger. The sequence goes on along the minus strand of JACXGJ010001294.1, from coordinate 84,795 downwards.
GTGCATTAACTGTTCAATCGCTAAAACCACATAGAAATTGTTTAGATACATGTAAAAACAACAACAAAGCTTACCGAATCTTAGAATTGAGTTGTCGAGGTCCAGGATTCCATAGCAGGGGTCTGCGTTTTCATCCAAGGCATCACACAGCCAGTCTTCAGCCTTGTGGAGTTCAATCTTTGGTTGGTTGTATTCTTGAGACATGTTTTGTAAATTTATTCCAACTGCTTGATAGTCACAGGCGGTATGTCAGTTTTTATGCTTTGTTGAGGACTGTGTTAGCTTAAGGTGGGCTTACAGCTGTCAAACAGTCTGCAGTCGTAGTCACACTCAAACTTGCTGAAATTTTCCGGAAATGGTACATCGATAGTACAATCAGTACATCTACTGTAATATGTGTGGAATCTGAGCATTAACAACTACAATATGAATGTACATTTCTGTAATGGCCGGGATATCATGGGGCAAACGGACCAGGCGCAGGCAATTGCGGCAGTCAGTGCTGTCTTTATTTAACAAACACAAAGAAACAGAAGACACAGAGCACTTGAAACACTTGATAAAGTAAAGAAATGAAAACGAAACTCAACAGCAACATCAAAACACACTATAACATGGAACAATGACTGACAACTGAGGGGAGCAGGGGAGAAACATGTAATCAGTTTATTCCTTTCACCTGTGTTTTTCTCCCACCTGTTTCTGTTCTCCTTGTTAGTCAGTGTATTTAGTTCAACCATTTTCTCCCTGTCCTTGTCGGTCATTCTTTGTTGTTGCAGTTCTGATGTTTGACGTTTCATGTTTGCCTGTACTCCTGGTTTTAGTTTGTTTCTGGTTTTGTGGTGCACGGCACTCTGTTTTATTTTGCTGTTTTTGACCCATTAAAAGTTTTTCCCTCCTTGGATTCCGTGACAGCTTCAAGTCATTACAAAGACGCAACACATCTTACACGGAAATCCCAGCATCCGCCACACTAACTCATACACACGCAGAGACAGGTATTCTCAAACTCACAAATACCACAGTTTGTAATCATCATTGCCTGTTAAACATTTCTACCAATGTGAAGAAACCAATCTCATGTTAACCCCTGTTGTAAAATTCCATAATACGCATTTACAAATGTTTTTTTAACCTGTAATAACATATCTTGACCTGTCAACAAAGCAGTGTTGTTCATGCAAATGTATACGCTATATTCTGGGTAAGTTTTTAATGGTTTGCTATGTAATGTAGCTTAGAAGTTAATGCTGATATAACATCCATTTTAATTTCACAGATCATCATTACTCATACATACACATTTACCAAAATCATAGTTTTTATTTTTAACCATAATTTAAACCCAACCACGACACAATCGTCCTAGTCATAATGTGTGGTCCACCCATGTGTTGGTTGTTCTTTCAAAATAATAGCATTGCCCATGCGATGTTTGCTCACTGTAGTGCTTTGGTGGATTTCAAACCTTGTGTAAAAACACAGGATGTGTTTCAATCTGTATATACTACAGTTTGTACTAGTAGTTATTTTGGAACCATTACTATGAGAAGATTTGATCTTAAGGGCTATCTCTTGTTAAAATGAAAAATGGTCTGAAACTCTGCAGAATTGTAATTGCTGCTCCCTTTATATCTTACACAAAAAAGCAAGTTTCCTGCATGTAATTCTGTGTTTGTGGAAAAACAATGCTACACACATGGTAAAACATGGAAGTTTAACAACCACTGGTTCTAAGATATCTGTTGTATCCGAACATAAAATGCTGGGGGTTATAGCATTTTATGTAAGGCTAATTATTCATTGTTGCAAAGAATTACGGGACAAAACTGTGGTTACCGTGACCGAGCCTTACATGGCCAGTGTTCATGTTATTTGTTGAATTGTTCTATGTAGTGTTTTTTTTCATGGGCTTGTGTGATTTACAGAACACAGGAATTGTATAAAAAAACAGTCTCTGTCTAATGCTTGCTGCAATACATTGCTTTCAGACCTCAGATAAGGCAAAGAAAACTAATTAATATACATTTTTCAACAATAACATACTAATGTTTTAACTTAGGAAGAGTTCAGAAATCAAGATTTTGTGGAATAACCCTGATTTTTTATCACAGCTTTCATGTGTCTAGGCATGCTCGCCACCAGTCTGTCACATTGCTGTTGGGTGACTTTATGCCACTCTTGGCACAAAAATTCAAGTAGCTAGGTTTGTTTGATGGCATGTGACCCTCTGTCTTCCTCTGGATCAAATTTCTGAGTTTTTCAATAGGGTTCAGGTCTGGAGATTGAGCTGGCCATGACAGGGACTTGATCTGGGGGGAAAAACTATTGAAAATTGGAATAACCAATTATCAGAGTTGAGGGACATTGTCAGAGCAGAAGGAAGCAGGTGTTCTTCCAGGATAACCTTGTTATTGGCTTGATTCATGCATCCTTCACAAAGACAAATCTGCCCGGTTCCAGCCTTGCTGGGTCTTTGTATGGTCCGTGTATGAAGTGGGCAATCGTTATTCTACCCTAAACATGCCAACAAATCATGATTTTATGACTGAACCCGCTCGTTATGCATTTTTGTTTAGGGAAACATTGACAGATTTCCGCATGTGTCCCTCCCAATCCTATACTTGGAAAACGTAAGACTAGCATAGTGAACGTAGATGGGAAAATGGGAGGGGCGGTCGAACAAGGTTAGTTCATTTGTCTCATGGAGTGCAACACTTTACCTGGCTTACCTCGCCCTAGGCTCTAATAGCTGAAGTGCCAACACGTGGACAGATTCCAGGCAGGCTTGCTACAGCCTGGTGAGTGCTGTATAATTAATGTTTTTTGAAAAGTAGCTTAGCCATGTCATAATGTTAAAGTAGCCAACTAATGTTAACTGATAGCTGCGCATAGCTGGCTAACTACTTTTATTAGCTGATTGATTAGCCATATAAATGACATTATTTGAAGAAAGCCAACTTATGACGTTACTGAATGGATTGTGATTATTTTGTAGTTAACATTAATGTACGTTTTTTTGTTTTATAACAGTTTTAACGTAATATAGGCCTACATGTTTATATGCAATGATTTTTTCTTGATATTCATTTTGATTGTGGCCTATTATTGTGGCCAGTCTAAGACACACCTGTGCAATACTCATGCTGTCTGAGACGTGCTGACTAACACAGATTAAGACAGATTTGTGAACAATATTTGAGCGTAATAGGCCTTTTGTGTACATAGAGAAAGTCTTAGATCTTTGAGTTCAGCTCATGATAAATGATGGCAAAAACAAGTGTTGCATTTATAATTTTGTTCAGTGTATGTACAACATTACTGCTGTATAAAAACTTTGTTAAAGGTCTGATGTAAAAGGGGCTTCACAAAATTAAATTTGATTGACTGGTCAATGTGAATGTTTATTTTTTACGCAATAATGTAATTTCAAATCATGTAAAAACCATAGCCAAACGCCCATACAAGCAATCACAGACACCACCCCAACCCCCCTACTACCACCAGGCCCAGACCTTAAATTCAGACACTAACGAACTGAATGACGAACACCTGGATACAGCATAGAGACACATAGATCAGAGAGACACCAACAGGTGTCGGAGAACATGCCGAACAAGATTGCACTAGGTTCGTGTCCAACGGGAATCCGGGAGGCGTGAGGTGGAGGGACATGAAGGTACAAATGGGAGAACCGTGACACCCAGCAATAACCGTACCCAGCCACCTTATTGCACTAATCTCTTTGTACTACTGGACTCTGACATTGCTTTGCGTATTCTGATAAGGAATTCTGTCAGATGTACCTTGGGAACCTCATTGCTACCATCCCTGTGTTTCAGTTGCACATGCTACTTTGCACCTTCAATTTGTCTTCATTGCACATTTAGAATTGCCGTTTGTACTTGCATTTGCCTTCACTGCAAGTTCAGTTGTTACATATACATGTCTACCTCGGGAACGTCTTTGCTGCTATCCCTGTATTTCAGTTGCACATGCTACCGTACACATTATTTTGCCTTCACTGCACATTTAGAATGGTCATGTGTACTTGCATTTGCCTTCTTTGCACATTTATACATCCCTCTTATAACATACATTGTTCTTATCTGTTTAATTTTTATTCTGCATTCTTCTATTTGCACTTCTTGATAGAACTGCATTTCATTGTATCCACCTGTACTTATACAATAACAATAAAGTGAAATCTAATCTAATACATCATTTTGGAGCTTATAACTGTCACACCTGCGCCTCAACGAGCGCGCAGAGGCGGGCGCTCGCGTTCCTGACCTGTTTCCGCGCACCTGTTCCCAATCACTACTCACACACCTGTCCCCACTCCCCTCATCACTCACAGTATATATGCAACTCCCTGCCACTCATTCCCTGCCGGATCAATGGTCGCTGTTCATAAGCCCCATCCCGCTCGTCACAAACCTTCGTCTCGTCTGCGTACCGACCATTCGCCCGTTCCCGACCACCCTGCCTGTACTTCTGCTTTCTGCCCAAGTTCCGACCGCCTGCCTGTCCCCAACTATTCTGCCTGTTCCTTGCCTGTGCTTCTGCCGCCCGCTCGGTTTCCGAACTACTCTGACTGCCACCTGCCTGTACCGACATTCCCGATACGTGAGCGGTCTCACTGCCCGTTCTCGGCTCCTCCACCTGCTGCGCCCTCTCCGCGTCCGCGCTTGGATCATTTACCTGTGCCCGTGACAATAACTGCCTATGACGGGTTTATACCACTCCAAATATGTCTCGGAATAAATGTGATTAATTATGATAGAACAAGTCAAGTCACACATGATTGCTAGCTAGCTAGTAGTTAGCATGTCCCAATCTTTATCTTCTTCAGTCCCAGATTCTTCCAGAAAGAGTGATGCCAGTGAAGCGCCATTTGCTGAATCGGAAGATATTGGAGGTGAGTCTAGTTTTACAAATAGTGTGGGACTGTAGGTTTGTTAAATATTGATACAAAGCTCATCTTTTCACTTTTTTTTTTTTTTTTTTCCAGGAGAACATATGGAGATCTATATCAACACACCATGGCCTTCCCATTTTGGAAAACTGAATGTATTCTATATTTTCGAACGCAATATCTGTTGCCCCGTTCACATTAATTGTATCCAGGAGAGGATTCCTTAAAAAAATTGTAAACTCATTGTATTAATTCGAAAAAATAAGTCTCCACAGTCCAAGATTCGGTTGGATAATCTGAAAAAAGTCCCCCGGTTCAAAAATAGCAAAACCTTTTTTCTTTAACAGGAAGGCGTGGCACTGAGCTCTTAGTGTGAAGTAAATGACCATGGAAACACCTTTTGAGATGGTAGATGTTTTTTGTCTCATAGAATTCAGAGAACAACTTAGCTATTGAGATTAAACTAACAGTCAAGTTTTTCATCTGTTTCATGCAGCGAAACAAACTTACATGCCTTTTATTTTTCCAGAAAATTAAATACTTATCAAAAGTAGCCTATAAAAGGTACAGTGGAGTGTCTACACACCCCTGTTAAAATGCCAGGTGTTAAATGTAAAAAAATTGGACAAAGAAATCATGTCAGAACTTTTACCACCTTTTAATGTGATTTATGTGAACAATTCTTTGCAAAAGTGCTCTAAATCTGTCAGATTGTGAGGACATCTCCTGTGCATAACCCCATTCAGATCACCCCACAGATGTTCAATTGGACTCCGGTCTGGGCTCTGGCTGGGCCGTTCCAAAACATTAATCTGCTTCTGGTGAAGCCATGCTTTTGTGGATTTGGATGTGTGCTTTGGGTCGTTGTCATGCTGAAATGTGGACTTCAGCTTTCTAACGACATCTGAAGGTTTTGTGCCAAAATTTCCTGGTATTTGGAACTGTTCATAATTCCCTTCACCGTGAATAAGGCCCTGGTTCCAGCTGAAGGAAAAACAGCCCTAAAGCACGATTCTGCCACCAACATGCTTCACTGTGGTTATGGTGTTCTTTGGGTGATGTGCAGTATTGTTTTTGTGTCAAACATACCTTTTGGAATTATGGCCAATGTTAAATCTTGGTTTCATCAGAGCATAACACATTTTCCCACATGCTTTTGGGCGACTTGTTTGTTTTTGCAAACCTCAGCCAGGCTTGGCTGTTTTACTGTAAGAAAAGGTTTCCGTCTTGCCACCCTACCCCATAGCCCATTCATATGAAGAATACGGGAGATTGTTGTCAAACGCAGCACACAGCCAGTACTTACCAGAAATTCCTGCAGCTCCTTTAATGTTTCTGTAGGATTCTTGGAAGCCTCCCTGACCAGTTTTCTTCTTGTTCTTTCATACATTTTGAAGGGATGTCAAGTTCTTGATAATGTCTCTGTTCTGCCATATTTTCTCCACTTGATGATGGCCAAGTCCAAACGTATAGTTATCTGAAACACTGATTTCTGAAATTGTTTTAATTATTTTATGCAATCTGTAGAGTTAATGCTGCATTATGAATGTTGCACTATTATTGGAACCTAATAGACATTTCCACTGAACAAAATGCAACATGTAACAATCATAATTAGTACCTGAGTTGCCATTCAAATAGAGACACTGTGACGGTGAGGTAATGGACTGCTCCGCCATCTCCCGCTTTTTCCATTTTCCCAATGGTCACAAACTCATCCTGGTCTTCATTTGTCTTGTCCCCAATTGTCTCACATACCAGGTCCTAATTAGGTAATTAGTATGTGTTTAAATGTTTCTCTAGTGCTCCCCTCATTTGTCAGTCATTGTTCCATGTTGCGATGTATCCTGATGTCTGTTAGTGCACCGACTGCTACCCCTGCCTGCGCCTGGTCCGTTAACCCCCACAACGTCACGGTCGTGACAGAATGACTGACCCACTAAAGGACCACGTAAGAGCGTGGCAGAGTTGGACGGTAGGGGAACTCCTCGGTTGGCCGGACAGACACCGTGCAGGACTACCCCTACCGTCACCCACTACACTCCTGGGCAAACAGTGACACTGAGGAGGAGGAATACCCCTACCATCATCCACTGTACTCCTGGCCGGCTCAGCAGCAACCTAAGAGCCAACGCCCCCCGCTGCCCAGGAGCCGCAGCAGCCAGCGCCCCCCCGCTGCCCTGTTTTCGTCGCCGCCAGAATCCGCCGAGGACTGGCAGCTGCCGCCACCACCGCCCGCGACGCCCTCTACTGTCCCGGCTTCTTTTCCTCTTTAAATTAGATTTGGTTCAGGTAATCCCCTAATCCAGGGGTGTCCAAACTATTCCATGGAGGACCGTGTGTCTGCAGGTTTTTGCTCTCTCCTTGTACCTGATTGACTAATTAGGTTACTAATTGGTTAATTTCTACCTTCATCTGGTTGTTTAGGCGAGAACTGGGAACCAATTCAAAGGAAAAAACTAAAACCTGCAGACACACAGCCCTCCGTGGAATGTTTTGAACACCCCTGCCCTAATCAGTGCCTCTTCAAGCTAAATGAAGTGTACCTGTGTTTGTCGATGGCTTTAGAAATCCGGTGACACCAACCGCTGGAGCCCAGGTGAACCAGCTGGGGGAGCTTATAGGGTAACGGAAGAAGGACATGCCTTGTACTAGCCCAAAGATACAAGAGCAGGATAACTGAGAAGGATAAAACAGCCTCCTGTCTCCAGACAATACATATAAATTGAAGACAAATTAAAGGAAAAGCTTCAATAAATAAGTGGTGTAACATAACAACTGCAGATGCTTCCATACATATGCTCAGGGGCATGTAGCCTATTAAAAATGTTGAGCAGGCCCAGATGATGTTGATTTTGGAACAAGATCGCAAGAGGAACTAATCTAAGGGACTTTTAAAGATGGCTAATTACTGGGGCATGGGATGGCAGGAGCTTTAGTCACAAAGACTGCTCAACTAGCTAGTGTTTCAATATGAACAGTGATTAATGTTAAATCTGCATTTAGATCTATGGAAATAACTTCAGTAAATAGGATAAAACATTGTGGTCGAGTGCACATTCGATGACCATGATGCTTGTAAATTACTGCAATATGTAACAAAAAACCGGTGTCTGAGAATTTCAGTGGTGCAAAAAGTTATATGGACAGGTAGGACTGGGCAATATGGTCCAAAACATATCTGGATATACTTTTAAAGGAAAACCTTTATCTGTTTATTAACTTCCTACTAGTTTTGGAATATACCAAGGTCATCTTTCATTGTAAAAATTTAAATGCTGGATGTTTGTTTTGTACAACTTTAAACAGTACTGTGCTCTACAACATTAATTAAAAAGTGATAATAAAATAACACTGGTTCCCAACATTATAATAACATCTCAAATGAAATATCCTTTCTTAATCAGAATAAATTAATAGCAAAATGAGCACTATACCGATTTTAAAATGTATGATATTTTCATTATTTATCTATTTTAAAAACTTGATAATGATATTTATCTAATTACCGCCCAGCCCTATGGTCAGATTAGTCATCCTTCACCATATTCTTGTGGGTATGTGTGGTGAACCCCAAGAGAACAGTAAAGGCTTGATTGAGTTTGTCTGGAGGCTCTGTTATACTGTGGGTGGCATTTTCCAAGCATGGTTTGGGTCTACTTTTTGCATGTAAACACGACAACTGTACACATTTTAAAATGTGCATAAAATAAAAAAAATACATTACTGATGCTTGGTTAAGGAAAGATTACAAATCAATGTCTAATTTTTTTTACATGGATTTTGTTATTCTGACTCTCATTGTTCAAATAAACCTACCATTAAAATTACGGACTGATAATTTCTTTGTCAGTGGGTAAATGTACAAAATCAGCAGGGGATCAAATAATTTTCCCTCACTGTAGTTCAATGATACAATCCTGACCTTGATTGCAAACACTAACAATACATTTGGAATTGTTTCATTTGAACAGGAAAAATAACATATTATAAGCTGGATCCTTTAATATGTTGAATCATGACAAATCTAATAAATAAATCTGTCTTCTATTAGGGTTGTAAATCTTATAGCCACCCTAAACAGGGTCTGTGCACAACATTAGCCTAAATGTTCTAAATGTTCTGGACACGCCCCTGTATTTAGGCATATGCATACATACAGTGAGGAGAACAAATATTTGATACACTGCTGATTTTGCAGGTTTTCCTACTTACAAAGCATGTAGAGGTCTGTAATTTTTAACATAGGTACACTTCAACTGTGAGAGACGGAATCAAAAATCCAGAAAATCACATTGTATGATTTTTAAATAATTAATTTGCATTTTATTACATGACATAAGTATTTTGATACATCAAAAAGCAGAACTTAATATTTGGTACAGAAACATTTGTTTGCAATTACAGAGATCATACATTTCCTGTAGTTCTTGACCAGGTTTTCACACACTGCAGCAGGGATTTTGGCCCACTGCTCCATACAGACCTTCTCCAGATCCTTCAGACCCAGCCACGACCCATCTTCAATGCTCTTACTGAAGGAAGGAGGTTGTTGGCCAAGATCTCGCAATACATGGGCCCCATCCATCCTCCCCTCAATACGGTGCAGTCATCCGGTCCCCTTTTTGCAGAAAGCATCCCCAAAGAATGATGTTTCCACCTCAATGCTTCACGATTGGGATTGTGTTCTTGGGGTTGTAGTCATCCTTCTTCCTCCAAACACGGAGTGGAGTTTAGACCAAAAAGCTCAAACCTTCTCCCATTCCTCCTCTGGATCATCCAAATGGTCATTGGCAAACTTCAGATGTGCGTGGACATGCGCTGGCTTGAGCAGGGGGACCTTGAATGAGCTGCAGGATTTTAATCCATGATGGCGTAGTGTGTTACTAATGGTATTCTTTGAGACTGTGGTCCCAGCTCTCTTCAGGTCATTGACCAGGTTCTGCCTTGTAGTTCTGGGCTGATCCCTCACCTTCCTTATGATCATTGATGCCTCACAAGGTGAGATCTTGCCCCAGACGGAGGAAGACTGACAGTCATCTTGAACTTCTTCCATTTTCTAATAATTGCGCCAACAATTGTTGCCTTCTCACCAAGCTGCTTCCCTATTGTACTGTAGCCCATACCAGCCTTGTGCAGGTCTACAATTTTATCCCTGATGTCCTTACACAGCTCTCTGGTCTTGGCCATTGTGGAGAGGTTAAAGTCTGTTTGACTGAGTGTGTGGACAAGTGTCTTTTATACAGGTAACGAGTTCAAGCAGTTGCAGTTAATACAGTTAATGAGTTTAGAACAGGAGGGCTTCTTAAAGAAAAACTAACAGGTCTGTGAGAGTCAGAATTCTTACTGGTTGGTAGGTGATCAAATACATATGTCATGCAATAAAATGCAGATAAATTATTTATAAAATCCTACAATGGGATTTTTCTGGATTTTTGTTTTAGATTTCATCTCTCACAGTTGAAGTGTACTTATGATAAAAGTTACAGACATCTACATGCTTTGTAAGTAGGAAAACCTCCAAAATCAGCAGTGTATCAAATATTTGTTCTCCCCACTGTAAATCCATGTGACCAGACTTGTCATCCCTGAGTTCCGGGTTGGTACACAATCCCTCGTTTCCTGCACTTGAGTGATGAGGAACGTATAGGATAATGTAGGCTGTGAAACATATGATCTTTTAAAACTTTGGCTTGTGATGATAGATTAGCTACCAGTTCTAAGAACTTCCAGCATATCATGGGTATTTATGATTGCATATGATAACAAACAATATGCAGTCAGATTATTAGATATTCAATTATCACGAAGTTCATAGATTCTCACTGTGCACTGTACTTTCCAACCTGTCCACTTAGTTGCATTTGAAGGGGTTTACCTTTATCACCCCATATTAGAGCTTCAGTTTGCTGGCTATCCCTGGCTCTCTTCTTCCATTGCAGTTGGGCCCATTGTCAACCTGAACATTAATTAACTGAAAACGAATAAAAGGTGACTGACAATGGTGCATCAAGGCCTGACTTATATAAGTAGCAGGGCATTGTGATGGATCTGTATCGTTACTGCATATTACTAGCAGCAGCACTAATACAAGCAAGGTGGTGACATCACTACCAAATAAATTGGTTAATTTTGTAAATGTGTCTGCATCCGACTCTACAGGCTCTTTTGTCCTATGATTTCCAGTCCATTACTGCCTTTCACTCATCTACAGAGTTGTCCCAAAGCCACTCCTGCTCTGTCTTGGCTGTGTGCTCTGGATCAGGTTTTCTTCAAGGATCTCTCTGGTCTCTCATTTTCCTCCCTTCATATATTAAACGAAATCTTAAAATCTTCCACTAGACATGATTAGGGAGGAATCAATTTATCCTGTGCCGGGTAGATAAATTTTTATTGCATCTGCTGTAACGAAGTGGCAATTACATTAAATTTATTTTGATTAGAAATAGATACACAGTCCAAACCTAACAGTTGTCCCAGCCCTGTTCGTCAGGGTCTAGTCTTGATTCTATGCTTGGTGGTTGCCTTTAGAGTTTGCAAGTTCAATACCTCTGGTATGTTAACACATACGTACCTATCAGAAGTATGACAAAGAGAACTGCCCAAAATCTGCAGTATACCACCTTAAATACCTGTAATTTCCCGACATCAAAATGTCTATTAAACGACAAAGACAACACACTGAAAATGGGTTTGTGGCTTTGATACTTAAGTGTGGCTGGCTGTGCAACTAGCTCACTTATTAATTATAAAGCTTATGAAGTGTCAGAAACATCCAGCATTTAGATTTTTACAATGAAAGATGACCTTGGTATATTCCAAAACGTAGAAAGTACAAAGGTAATAAACAGATAGCTTTCTTTAATAAAGTGATACGCATCTGTATGTTACATTACACAAATGAGGTGACAAAACCTGTAATCAGAAATCTCAGCAAATCCATGTTTCATTATATACATTCAGGTGCCTTAAAATACAGTAGCTCTTCACACTAAGGCAACACGTGAGTTTTTAGTAGTGTTTTGGTTCAGGCATGGTCATTTACAGTAATTGACTATATCAATAAAGTAACAAAAACTCTACACACAAACCTATTGACAGCAGAATTGTGTCAAGTTTTGTGCGTCTGCATTTTTGGATCACTATGTGTATATTTATGCTAATGTCTCCGTAAATGTGCATGCAGCTGTGTCTGTGTTCACATAACAGGCTGAATAGCATAAGTACATTTACAAGAAAATCCACAGGGTCAGAAAAATTATTATAAAGTGCATGAAATAGTATTGATATCCTTTCCTACTAAGGTTTAAAACACAGCTTGCAAAAAGTGGCTACATTTACACAAATTGTGATGCCACAATAGTTTGTCATACTCTGACAAGTATACATGCAGTACATGAATCAATTATGATGTTTCTGACACAGGTTCATTTAAAAATATTGAACATATTTTGAGGCAGACAGTAGAAAGTAAGTCCACGTGCATTATAAGGCATTTTATGGTCTCCAGACCAGATGGTTGTGAAGTGAGAACACTGAACAGAAGGAGGTTGGGTTTTAGAGGACCTGGTAGCCTTTTCCTGGATTAGGGCTGTGAGATAATTCTGAGATATTATGAGGATAGTGGATTATGGAGCCAATGACCCCTGCAGGGAAGAAAAAGAACACAGACTTAAAACGTCAAATTAAAACCCTTACCTCCTGAATATTATTTTGCTCTACAGCTTAAATTAAAATAAAGAAATGTCTCACTGATTTACACAAAATACCCCAGGATATCAAATGTAATACTTCAGGGTAATAAACCTATTGGTAGAGGTTTTAAAGGTCCCAGGTGCACAGTGGGGTCCATCATTATTAAAAGCCAAAAACAAGATTAAACTATGCAGACTCAAGTTAATACATTCTAAATTAAAGGTCAAGAGGGTTAAAATACTTTGTAAACAGTATGTCAAACGATAAATACATGTGACATAAGACACAAGTAACAAAGTCCTCTACCAGGATCAACATTCGGAAGGTCATTTTTAATTGCAGTCATCATATTTGAATAGCAAGTCATAAATATGGCCAAACACTGACCTGTATGCATTTTTTAAACAACTGGAAGGTTGGAAACTGGGTGCTTGTTAATATAGCACGAAAACAAAATATTTATCTTTAAAACATGCCACTGGAGAGTTTTTTTATATATATATTTGTTTGTATATGTGTTAAATTAATGACAAGACTATGACGAGGACAGGTATGTAGACGGAGACAGAGAGGAGGGGCATAAGAAGACAAGCCGGGGATTGCACCCCCATGTGTGATCTGGAGTTGGGAGCGAGAGCTACACCCGTTTATCAACATATTTTGGAGAATTAAATATATCTATCTATCTATTATTATATAAATGTTAGACAGTAAAACATATTACATGTATTATTGATCAATAAAATGAAAGAAGGCTCAATAAGTACCTAATTTAAACTAATTTGATGTGCTATTTACAATGCTAATACTAACACACATTCAGTACATTGGAATTAATAAAAGCCTAGATGAATGAACTCCCCCCTAGATACCATGCTCAAACCCCACCATGATTGATAGAATGACAGGATTTTCCACAAGAGCGGTTTACAATTTTCTTTAACCAGTTTAAACAGCAAGATTTGAATGCAGGAATGTCCAGAAAGAATGGAATCTCAATTCACCCAAAGCAAACATTCTGGATACAGTGTAAGTAAATGTGCATGAAGCGAATTCTTAATCATATTTCTTCACTTTCAACAGGATTACTTGCAATTGGTGCCGACACCAATCTCTATGATCGTGAAAAAGGGCCCTTAGGACACAGAGGTGCACTCTCACACAAGTTAAAGAAGCCAGTAACATCAAAAGACAAGGTGAGTATGCTAAAACCTATGGTATACTGTCATGTTAATGTTTACAGGGTGCAGTTAAGGAGGGTGCATTATCTAAGCAACAAACTAACCCATCTGTTAATATTTAAACAAGAAAACAAGGCGGCTAAAAAAATCTTACCTCCAGGATGTCCTGAAACGGTGGAATCTAAAGAGATATAAAAGAGAGAATAAAACGCTTGCTTTCAGTTGTAGAGTAACTTCACACAGAAGTTTATGTGGGCAATGGCATTTATGAAGTACTTTTGTATCCAACAAAGATACAAAGGTTAAACATATAAAAATTGCCCTGCATGCAAAAACCTTTCCCATTGCTGATATGTGTTGATCTAAACTTGGTCAATCAATATAAATACAGGTTATGAAAATAGTAATAAATGTACTAGACTGGGCCTTTAAACACCAGGAGCAAAAAGACGCAAAACAGCATAAATAATGCTACTCACCTTGTTTCTTTGAGATGAGGAAGCTAGCAATAACCAAGATAACAAAGCACAGGCTTGCAAGCAGCAGAGCCAGGGCAGATGGCATGTCCATCCCTGCTGGGACACGACAACAACAGGAATTCACATGATTGACTAAGACCCACTTACAACTAGTTAAGCAAGTGACTTAAAAAAGGAACATTCCGTGGATCCTTTGGCTTGTATGCCTGAGGGCTTTCACGCCAACACACACACAAACACACACTGTTAATTAAGCATGGTGGCAAAAACTAGTCCTCCTTCTGCAAACAAACATTTACTGGACAAACTGTATAAACATACAGTTAGGTCCGGAAATAATTGGACACTGACACAAGTTCTGTTATTTTGGCTGTAAGGCTGTGAAACCACAACATGCCGTCAAAGGAGCGCTCAATGCAAGTGAAGCAGGCAGGAACATTTGGAGCGGCCAAATCAACAGTTTGGTACATTCTAAGAAAAACTGAACGCACTGGTGAGCTCTGCAATACCAAAAGGCCTGGACATGAATGGAAGACAACAGTGTTAGGTGATCGTAGGATCCATTCCATGGTAAAGAAAAACCCCTTCACAACACCCATCCAAGTGAAAAACACTCCAGGAGGTAGGCATATCATTATCCAAGTCTACCATAACGAGAAAATAGAGGATTCTCCACAAAGTGCAAACCATTCATAAGCCTCAACAATAGAAAGGCCAGATTAGACTTTGCCAAAGAACATCTAAAAAAGCCATCCCAGTTCTGGATCAGCATTCTTGGGACAGATGAAACTAAGATCAACCTGTACCAGAATTATGTGAAGAAAAAAGCATGGAGAAGGTTTGGAACGGCTCATTATCCGAAGCATACAACATCATCTGTAAGACACGTGGAGGAAGTGTGCACTTCTAGTGGAACTAGGTCAACAGTGTTTAGTGATGATGTGACAAAAGACAGAAGCAGCCGAACAAATTCTGAAGTGTATAGGGACCTATTGTCTGCTCTGATTCAGCTAAACTCAGAGAAGTTGACTGGACAGCACTTCACTTTACAAATGGACAATGACCCAAGACATACTGCAAAAGCAACCCAGGAGTTTAAGGCAAATAAGTGGAATATTGTGCAGTGGCAAAATCAATCACCTGATCTCAACCTGATCAAGCCAGCATTTCACTTGCTGAAGACAAAACGTAAGGCAAAAAGACTCACGAACAAACAACAACTGAAGGCCTGGCAAGGCATCAAAAGGAGGAAACCCAGCGTTTGGTGATGTCCATGCGTTCCAGACTTCAAGCAGTAATTGCCTGCAAGGGATTCTTTACAAAGTATTAAAAATGAAAAATTTATTTATAATTGTGTAAATTAGTCCAATTACATTTGAGCCCCTGAAATAAGGGGACTGTGTATGAAAATGGCTGCAGTTCCTAAAAGTTTCATATGATATTTTTGTTCAACCCATTGAAAAGAAAGCTGAAAGTCTGCACTTCATTTGCATCTCTGTTGTTTCATTTCAAATCCACTGTAGTGGTGTACAGAGACAGAATTATCTAAATATGTCAGTGTCCAACTATTTCCAGACCTAACTGTACAGAGTTTGCATTCTGTGAAGGGAGTAATACACATCGTTGCACAAGTTCAGTTTCTTTGCAATTTCTCTCATGGAATGGTCTTAATTTCTCAGAACAAGAATAAACTGATGAATGTCAGAGGAAAAATCTTTGTGTCTGGCCAGTTTGAACCTGTAATTGAACCAACAATTGCTGTTACTTCAGATTCTCTATTAGCCTAAAGAAGGCCAGTTTTATTGCTTCTTTAATCAGCACTGCAGATTTCAGCTGTGCTAACATAATTGCAAAAGAGTTTTCTAATGATCAGTTAGCCGTGATATACTTGGATTAGCAAACACAACATGCCACTGGAACACAGGACTGATTGTTGCTAATAATGAGCCTCTGTACACCTTTGTAGTTATCAGCCATTTCCAGTTACTATAGTTATTCACAACTTTATCAACCTCTACATTATATTTCTGATTAATTTGATGTTATTTTGTTGGACAGAAAATGTGCCTTTCTTTCGAAAACAAGGACATTTCTCAGTGACCCTAAACTTTCCAATGGTGGTGTAGATGTTCTAATGATGCATACTCAAGATACATTCTAATCACATGGGTGGGATCATATGCTTCAGGGACCACTCTAAAAACAGTTGTAATTGTCTTTCTGACTTCCCTTGTTAATTTTCTTTTCCATATAATGCTGAAGAGGGTGAAGTAACACAATCTGATCCAACACTGCTGATATACAGGCTGAGGGTTTATAAGTATTCAACAAAAATGACACTTGTCAAAATTGTTAGTACCAACTTTCAGGGCAAAATATTCCTCCACTGCTGCAGAACAGCTGTAAGTTTTAAGTAACCCATTACTTGTTCCAGGTTAAAGGGCATTTTTTATATCTCTGAAATGTATATGTAACCTAACCTATTTCTTTTACATCTGGCCGTTTACTGCTTACATTTCAAGTTATTCACAGGACTCAAACTTCTTAAATTCCAATGAAAACTGTAAAATTTGGGGTGTTGTAAAACGTTTGACAGGTAGTGTAAATCGTACCATAGATCTGAAAGAGGGAAAACTACTATATATTTTCTTAACACTCGCAGAACATAACCATGCATCCGATCAGTTATGGAAGACTTTAGTTATGTACCTCGAGTAGCGCCGATCTCAGAACAAGCGATCTCCTTCAGTAGTTTCGTACAGCTTTCATGGAGTTGCATCCTTTCTCGACTTGTGCGTGTGCTCTCCCGGTCCCATAGATATTTGAGAGGGAGAGCCCGTGGTTCCTCTGCTATCCATGTGTCCGTGGCTTGGTCCAGAGTAAGGAAGTAATTCCCATCGACTAGAAGACGGTCTGTCAAAAGCAACACTCGAAAGCTATCCAGTTTGCACTCTCGCACACGCATGTAAGTATGACTTGCTGGTAAAAAACAGAAAAGCAACGATATCGTTATGATGCGTATCTCTGAATGCATGCTATTTTACAGAGCCAGACAAAAAAACTACATGTATGTACATATTCTCCGAATATTTTTTGTTTGCTGCAGTTCATTTTGAGTATGTATTAACTAGTTTACTTTTCATAGTGTTGTTGACACTTTCTTCTATAGTTTGAAAAGATTCGTTGTAGTTGATCCGCAATACAGCATTGAGAATGCTGCTGACGTCTTTCCCGCAGCTAAAGAGAGGGGCTCCGTTGACCAAAACCTGGTCAACAGTCTCCACGTAGCCGGATACTCCCGACTGCTGAAACTGGATGACCGTGTCTACAAAAAAACAATCAAAATTGCTAAAATGTATAGTCTACTAATCTAGTATGGAATATCATATCACGAGAACAACGGTAGATTGATGTGCGTAAAATTACAATTTACAATAAAATAACGGAAAATCTAGCAACAAAACACGTACCCATTTGAAGACAGAAACATGCTTTGAAAATCAGAATGATAGTAAGTGGAAGTTGCATATTTGCTATCATTATCACAATTGTAAGAAAACGTATTTGAAATGTATGCTTCCGACGTAGCCTTAAACACATTTGATATGTTAATTATAAATAGAACGGACCCGCTCTTCTCGATCGCTTACTAAGTAGAATAAAGGATATATCAAGATCAGACATATCCATCAACACTACGGAACGTAATCTTCAAAATGTCTGTGGATTGAAGTGGTCCCTATACCTGCAGTCCGAAGATGCGCACTGTGATTTTCTGCCGTTTTAACGCGATTGGCTAATGAGAGGTCACGAGAACGCTTCAAGGCGTGCGTCTACAATGTACCACGCAATCAGATAAAAGACAAGACGGACGTATTGGAGCAGTGATACGGACACACAATCAAGACAGCCCTATGCATTCTTTTTTTGTTGTTAAGTGCTGATTGTTTTTTACACTCTCGAAATACCGTGAAAAGTTAATGATTTACCCATTTATACACGAAAAGCTGAACTGTGAAATTACAAACGTGTTTGTTTTCATAACAAATAGCCAACCATATGCTGCTCAAATGCTACCATTAGGCTACAGAACAATTTGTTCCCATGTTATCGAGTCGTTGTTTCAACATATTTAGCCTGTTTCTCTTAATACAGAACAAAATATAACCTTTTGTAAGATGCTTGGTTAACTTAGATTATAGTTGCCTATGCTAATGTCAACTTAGTCTGTCCATGAAGGCTAGCTAGATTTTTGACATGGCAGGACAAAATGATAAATGTCCATATATGGACATTACTATGTAAACTCACTATTAACATGTGAATGTCAGACATACAGTGCCTCTGGAAATTATACACACCCCTTCACTTTCTCAATTATTTGACTCCATAAGTGATTGTTTTGCCATAAACATACAATAACACAATCACAAAGTGAAAAAATGTCTTAGAAATGTGTGCCAATGTATCAAAATAAAAAACAAGACACTCCTAATTGACTTTTAAACATCTTCTAGTAGTTGCTTGTCCACCTGTGGCAACTGATGGAACACAAGTTAGTGAGGCACACATAGTGCCAGCTGGGTGGACACAGATGAAGGCTTCTGAACCAAAACATTCAGCTCAATATTCTTCACTTAGCTTGATTTTAGCCAGACCATGTAAGTGGAGCCAGCCAAAAAGAGCGTATGTCTCTTACTGAGTGAGTGATACAATGCACATCATTACTTTTTAATAAATGGTTATCAAAATATTAGATATAAATATCATTATCATCTTTCCATCACAATGCTTGCTTATTTGATGTGACGTGTTAATATATTTATGGTAATATAAATATGGCCCAATACAGTATTTGCACTAGTTAGTTGACTGGCTTCATGTGTGTCACTGCTAGCAAGCACTTAGGCAGGCGTCGTTAATATGACACTTACTGTTAACAAGCCATATCCATAGGGTTTCTCTATCCGTATTCAACAATGTCATGGCTGTAGTCTGTGAAGGGTTTCTCCCTCTTCACAACATGATAGGCGGTCATAATAAATGTTTCAATTTAGCTACTCATCACCTAATTCTTTAAGAGCAGGCAGACGTTCATTGGTGTAGCCGCAGGGTTGTCAACAGTGTCCAAAATTAACTTTTTGGCTCACCTGCCAAGGGGACTGGTAGATGAAAAAATCCACCAGCCAAGCATATTTTTTAAGGGCCAGAATTAAAAAAAATCGCAGTTTTGTGTCACATATACATCTATGTCAGTACACTTCATTGAGGTAATAAAGTATTATGTTGAATAGAAACTTTTTATATCCAAATTTGTTGTTTCTGCTTTGATCCTTAGTATACTGGCCACAAACACACAACTCGTCACTACAGCCCCAGCATCATACTGTAGCCAGCCTCTTGAAACTATCTCCAAACCACTAATTCTCACAAAGCGATCTTTATGTGATACTACAAATATGTTTTTATGTATTGCAATAACATCATTCATATACACCAGTATCTCTTATTTGTCAACTTTCTTAACATTGTTTGTCAACACATAACAGCATTCCCTAGTAAGCAAAATACTCCCCATCAGTTAACCATTCTCTGAAGCTGTTCATGGATTGCTTACCAAATTTATAACAAACCCTCTCCAAAGCTAATGAGCAAAAGCAAATTAAAAACATAAAAATCAGTTTTTTGCCGGACAGCGGAGCCGACCTAGAAGAGGGAATTTGACTGACTGACTGAATTAGTGGGTGAGTGAGTACCTGACTACCCCTTGTAAAATAGCGTAGTAGTTAGAGACACGGACTACAAAACAGGTCGCATCACATTCAAAACAAATTATGCATCAGGATTTGTTCAGGACAGATAAAAGCTTCGCTAGCTACATCCGTTTCACTTGACGAAACAGTCTGTTATCATCACATACAGTGGATAGAAAAAGTCTACACACTCCTGTTAGAATGCCATTTTTTTGTGATGTAAAAGAATGAGACAAAGATAAATGGTGTCCGAATTCTTTTCACTTTTAATGTGACCCATAATGTGAACAATTCAATTGAAAACAAACTGAAATCTTTGAAGGGGAAAATGAAAACCTTACAATAACCTGGTTGCATAAGTGTGCACACCTTCTTATAACAGGGGATGTGACTGTGTTCAGAATTAACCAATCACATTCAAACTGACATTAAATAGAAGTCATTACATACCTGCCATCATTTAAAGTGACTCTGACTAATCACAAATAAAGTAACTTTTTTCTAGTAGGATTTTACTGACATTTACTTAGATGCATCACAGAGCAAAAGCCAAGGTCTGCAGAGAGCTTCCAAAGCATCAGAGCATCATTGTTGAAGAATATCAGTCAGGAGGAGGGGACAAAATAATTTCCTAAGCATTAGATATACCATGGAACACAGTGAAGACAGTCATCATCAAGTGGGGAAAATATGGCACAACAGAGACATTAACAAGTGCTAGACGTCCCTCCAAAATGTATGAAAAGATGACAAGAAAACTGGTCAGGGAGGCTTCCAAGAGGCCAACAGCAACATTAAAGGAGCTGCAGGAATTTCTGGCAAGTACTGGCTGTGTGCTACATGTGACATCAATCTCCCGTATTCTTTATACGAATGGGCTATGGGGTAGGGTGGCAAAACAGAAGCCTTTTCTTACAAAGAAAAACATCCAAGCCTGGCTAAAGTTTGCAAAAACAAACATCAAGTCTCCCAAAATCTGTGGGTTATCTGAATAAGGCTGTTACACAGGAGATGTCCTGGCAATCTGACAGATTTGGAGCGCTTTTGCAAAGAAGAGTGGGCAAATATTGCCATGTCAAGATGTGCCATGCTAATAGACTCCAAAATACTGAATGCTGTAATAAAATCAAAAGGTGCCTCAACAAAGTATACGTTTAAGGGTGTGCACACTTATGCAACCAAGTTTGTTTTTCAGTTGAATGTTCACATTATAGGTCACATTAAAAGTGGAAATATTTCTGAAATAATTTTAACAGGGGTGCGTATACTTTTTATATCTACTGTACATTGATTGAGTAGTTATTGTATAGATGTCATTCACAAATGGCTAATAAGCTGTTAAACGGCCAGTGGAAAAAGCCACACAGTTCATAGATGCCTCAGCAAAAACTGTTTACCGTTATACAGTATTGCGACCATTTCTGGTGGATTCCACGATTCTCTCGTCTTTTCACTTGATGAAAAAGTTATTTATGGTAACATTTATTGATAGTTATTGTTTCAATGTCATTTATGAAAAACTAATGTTTAAGTGCCATGAAATTAAATTGCTTTGGCAGGGAAAAGTTCATATTCAGTCTTGCTAGAAATTGCTGGTTAAGCCTATTACTGGTGAATAAGCTGTTAAAACGGCCAGTGGCAAGAGCTGTACAGTTCATAGACGCTATTTGTGGTGGAGATAAACTTAATAAGAAACATTAGTCAGTTTAACACATTGCTTAATTATGTCTAGCCATTCCCTAAACATGCAGCACTGTGGTTTAGTGGTTAAAGACAGTGCCTTCTATGTCAGAGACCCGAGTTTGAATCCAGTAAGAATAACAATAATTTTTCATTTTAATTGCAGGCCACCTGAACTAGGCTAGCCTCGTTTCTGGTTTTACCTGATGTTCTAAAATGTTTAGGGCTCTGGTCAGTCAAGGGCCCTTAATCGTTCTATCTCCCCCATACGGTGCCCATGTAACATTGAATAAGAAAATAGAAATAGAATACAAACAAAAGAAAAACATAGTTGCAATTCAATCTGCTTTACAAAAAAGAGAAATATAAAAAAAACATCATAATAATATAACATTGAATAATGTCACAGTAGTGTGGGTAGGACACAGGCGCAGAGACGGAGTTGTTGTTGAAATCCATGTTTTTTTATCAATATAAAGAAACCAAACTATAGCAGCAACCGGAGACGTTGGGCAATGGCTAAACAGCAACCAAAAACCAAAATGATCCACACAGAGTGTGGGCAAACCTTCAACATAAATGGGTTCTCCAATTGGAGGCAACGACCTACACCTGCCTCCAATTGGGGAGACCAAACTCAAATAGAGGTGCCTAGAGGCACCTTCTTTTGTCCTGTCCTGACTATGGCTCCAGCCCAGTGCATAGATGGCTACAGGCATAGCCAGGACGTGACAGTAGGCCCGGGCTCCAGAACCCAAGAGCAGGAACAATCCAGGGGGAGGGGGCGGTTGGGAGGTGGCGCTGAGGCCGGGACGGGCCGGGAAGGCGGCGCTGAGGCCAGGACGGCCGGAGAGGGAGGCGCCGGGGCGGCCGGGACGGGAGAGGGAGGTGCCCGGGGTGGCCGGTCCTCGGCGGGTGGCGGCGGCCGGTCCTTGGCAGGTGGTGACGGCCGGTCCTCGGCAGGCGCAAGAGCAGGAACAAATAAGAAAATAGAAATAGAATTAAAACAAAATAAAAACATAGCTGGAAGATTCCATAGTAGATTTAATGAGGAAGCTACAGCAAGGGAAATAGTATTTGATCCCTTCTCAATCAGAAAGATTTCTGGCTCCCAAGTGTCTTTTATACAAGTAACAGACTGAGATTAGGAGCACACTCTTAAAGGGAGTGCTCCTAATCTCAGCTTGTTACCTGTATAAAAGGCACCTGTCTACAGAAGCAATCAACCAATCCGATTCCAAACTCTCCACCATGGCCTAGACCATGGCTATCCAAGGATGTCAAGGACAAGATTATAGACCTACACAAGGCTGGAATGGGCTACAAGGCCATCGCCAAGCAGCTTGGTGAGAAGGTGACAACAGTTGGTGCGATTATTCGCAAATAGAAGAAACACAAAAGAACTGTCAATTTCCCTCAGTCTGGAGCTCCATGCAAGATCACACCTTGTGGAGTTGCAATGATCATTAGAACGGTGAGGAATCTTGTCAATGATCTCAAGGCAGCTGGGACAATAGTCACCAAGAAAACAATGGGTTAAACACTATGCCATGAATGACTGAAATCCTGCAGCAACAGCAAGGTCCCCCTGCTCAAGAAAGCACAGGTACAGGTGCCAATGAACATCTGAATGATTCAGAGAACTTGGTAAAAGTGTTGTGGTCAGATGAAACCAAAATTAAGCTCTTTGGCATCAACTCATCTTGCTGTGTTTGGAAGAGGAGGAATGTCTATGACCCCAAGAACACCATCCCCACTATCAAACATGGAGGTGAGAATATTATGCTTTAGGGGTGATTTTCTGCTAAGGGGACATGACAATTTCACTGCATCAAAGGGATGATGGACGGGGCCATGTACCGTCAAATCTTAGATGAGAACCTCCTTCCCTCAGCCAGGGCATTGAAAATGGGTAGTGGGTGGGTATTGCAGCATGACAATGACCTAAAACACACGGCCAAGGCAACAAAGGAGTGGCTTAACAAGAAGCACATCAAGGTCCTAGCCAGTCTGCAGACCTTAATCCTATAGAAAATGTTTGGAGGGAGCTGAAACTTCGAGTTACCAAATGTCAACCTTGAAGCCTTAATGACTTGGAGAAAACCTACAAAGAGGAGTCGGACAAAATCTCTCCTGAGAGGTGTGCAAACCTGGTGGCCAACTACAAGAAATGACTGACCTCTGTGATTGCCAACAAGTACTAAGTCATGGTTTGCGGAGGGGTCGAATACTTATTTCCCTCATTAAAATGCCAATCAATTTATGACATGTTTGATCATTTCTTTCTCAGTGAGCAAATGTACAAAATCAACAGGGGATCAAATACTTTTCCCCCTTACTGTACCATATTGAGGTATTCAGAACAGAATAGAAGCGATCCAAGAACTGTTCCCTGGGGAACTCCACATGTCATAGCCACCCTAGCAGATTCATGATTGCAAATGGTGACAAAGTAAATCCGGCCATCTAAATAAGACGTGAACCAATAAAGGACTGTGCCTACACAATTTTTCAGCCTGTCTAGAGGTGTTCTGTGATCTACAGTGTCAAATGCAGCACTGACATATATTAGAACCAGAACTGTTATCATACCTGAATTAGTATTCAGCCATATATCATTTAAAACTTTTATCAGAGTCGTTTCAGTACTGTGTGGATATCACGTAAGTGTGAGGAGCATCTTAATACTGCCAGATACAAATGGGAAAATCTGTATCTAGCCCGTGGGGAAATTGGTTTGTACTCACATTGATATAATAAAAGAGCTGGTGAAACTAGCTTATTAAGGTAAGCCTGGGTTGAAGGTGTCTCAGACAATCAGATATGGGGCCAACTGAAAACTAATGAAGAACAAAAAGTACACTTAGGCCCTGGTGCTTCACCAGACTAAACATCTTGTCTGCTTAGAAGGCCAGGGAGGAAGGAATTTCCTAGATCAGGCAGGCATAGGCAAACGGCAGCATGCGGCCCCTACCCCTAATTTGTGCTGCCCTCAGATGAATTTAGAAAAACGTAAAAGGATTTATGGAAAAAATATATATTTCATGTACAACCTTACATTTGTTGTAACTAAATATTGGAGCCAAAATCTATGCTGGAATGAAAACATGAAATGTTTTTTGCATGTTTACAGATAAAAACAGCAATTTCATGTCTCAGAAAGTTGTTGTGATGTCTTTCGAAGTGTAGCTGAGAGTGTGATGATGTTTGATCCATAAAAAAATTGATGATATCAATTACAGAAGTCTCTGTATGAGCCAAAATATAAAAATTGTAAAAACAGCCGAAAACCTATGGTGTTCAAAGGTTTAACGCGTTTAGTAACACAGCAGCAAACGCACTGAATCCCGAGAGAGCTGAGCCGAGCGGGAAAACGGCACCTTGATCAATATTTTTAAATTGCCCAGATATACGTTAACTAGCATCAGACCTAGTAAACTATTAATGCATTTGTTAATAATTACATCCAATACAGGGACGTGTGTGTGTTTGTTTGTGTGTTCCAAGTAAATCTGCAGCCCCTGATGACCAGTACATAATGTTTGTGGCCCCCACAACCATCCAAGCTGCCCATCCCTCTCCTAGACCTAGTAGTAATGTACTGTATGTTTAAAAAAATATGGATTTCCAACTAAGCAATGACTGCCAGGACTAAATAGTGAACAGTCACAATATTTTACAACTGTACATTAGTTGCATTTTCTCTTGATTGATTGGGATAGCAGATGCTTTCCCAGATTAGCAAGCTGCGCTCAGGATTTATGTACCCTTTATTGTTCTCACTATATATGCTGCCTCTTGGTGATGTAATCTGGAATCACAATGTTAATTTTACCTGCTGTGCTGATGACACACAGTTATATATTTCGATGAAGCATGGAGATACCCCAAAATTAGCTTCTTTAGAAGCATGTGTTTCAGATATTAGGAAGTGGATGACAGAGAACGTTTCTGAAAATGTGAGTGAGTTAGAGGCTGTAACGTGCACAGAAGAGTGTGTGTGAAATAACAGGGCTGTGAGGTGCCCAATAGAGTGTGTGCCCAATGGATGGGGTTAAGTGTGTTGATCTCTATGGTATTGCTCTTTGTGTATCAAAGAAGTCTGTGACGCCTTATAAGATAACATCTTCCCACGAATCGTGACAGGAGGATGTTGGCTCAATAAGAGTGTAAGAATGTAAGAAGACCTGTATTGTAACGTCCTTCTGTGAATGTGAAAGGAGGCAGGGACCAGTAGACTGTCAGTATGAATGTGTGTGCAAAATAGCATGTGTTTCAGGGACGAGAATTGCTGCATGTGTGTAAGTAAGCTTGTGTGAAAGGAGACTCCTTGGAAGTGATCTACGTAGCGTGTATAGATAAGAGTAAATGAAAAGGGAAACAGAGCATTCAGGGCTAACAGAGACAGAGAAATTAAGGTTTCATTGTCATGTTAGAAGATTATATAGGGTAAACGGTGAGATTACAATAACCACTTTCCAAACAAAAGTGAGAAAGGAAAGAAGAGTTTTGTGACATAGATATGGGGAAAAAATAAAATATAAGACTACAATGCAGAATATGGTCTAATCGTTCAGATTTAGAAGGGTCTCTCATGGGATAGATACAGAATCCAGGGGAAAAACATGTTTTTTTACTGACATTGACATAAATCAATCTCAGGTAGTTGAATGGTGAAATTTGCCTGAGTGCTAGAAAAGAGACGTGTGTATACAGGTGCTGGTCATATAATTAGAATATCATCAAAAGTTGATTTATTTCAGTAAAAAGACTGATATATAAGTGTTCATTCCTTTTAATTTTTATGATTATAACTGACAACTAATGAAAACCACAAAATCTGTATCTCAGAAAATTTGGATATTACTTAAGACCAATACAAACAAAGGATTTTTAGAAATGTTGGCCAACTGAAAAGTATGAATATGAAAAGTTTGAGCATGTACATCACTCAATACTTAGTTGGGGCCCCTTTTGCCTGAATTACTGCAGCAATGCGGTGTGGCATGGAGTCGATCAGTCTGTGGCACTGCTCAGGTGTTATGAGAGCCCAGGTTGCTCTGATAGTGGCCTTCAGCTCTTCTGCATTGTTGGGTCTGGCGTATCGCATCTTCCTCTTCACAATACCCCATAGATTTTCTATAGGGTTAAGGTCAGGCAAGTTTGCTGGTCAATTAAGAACAGGGATACCATGGTCCTTAAACCAGGTACTGTTAGCTTTGGCACTGTATGCAGGTGCCAAGTCCTGTTGGAGAATAACTTATGCATCTCAATGAAGTTGGTCAGCAGCAGGAAGCATGAAGTGCTCTAAAACATCCTGGTAGACGTCTGCATTGACCTTGGACCTCAGAAAAAACAGTAGACAAACACCAGCAGCTGACATGGCACCCCAAACTATCACTGACTGTGGAAACTGTACACTGGACTTCAAGTAACGTGGATTCTGTGCCTTCCTCCAGACTCTGGGACCTTGATTTTCATCAGAGAACATAACTTTGGACCACTCAGCAGCAGTCCAGTCCTTTTTGTTTTTAGCCAAGGCGAGACGCTTCTGACGTTGTGTCTTGTTCAAGAGTGGCTTGACACAAGAAATGCAACAGCTGAAACCCATGTCTTGCATACATCTGTGCGTGGTGGTTCTTGAAGCACTGACTCCAGCTGCAGTCCACTCTTTGTTAATCTCCCCCACATTTTTGAATGGGTTTTGTTTCACAATCCTCTCCAGGGTGCGGTTATCCCTATTGCTTGAACACTTTTTTCTACCCCATATTTTCCTTCCCTTCGCCTCTATTAATGTGCTTGGACACAGAGCTCTGTGAACAGTCGGCCTCTTTAGCAATGACCTTTTGTGTCTTGCCCTCCTTGTGCAAGGTGTCAATGGTTGTTTTTTGGACAGCTGTCAAGTCAGCAGTCTTCCCCATAATCGTGTAGCCTATAGAACTAGACTGAGAGACCATTTAAAGGCCTTTGCAGGTGTTTTGAGTTAATTAGCTGATTAGACTGTGGCACCAGGTGTCTTCAATATTGAAACTTTTCACAATATTCAAATTTTCTGAGATACTGATTTTGGGGTTTTCATTAGTTGTCAGTTATAATCATCAAAATTAAAAGAAACACTTGAAATATATCAGTCTTTGTGGAATGACTGTATACATTATGCAAGTTTCACTTTTTGAATGGAATTACTGAAATAAATCAACTTTTTGATGATATTCTAATTATATGACCAGCACCTGTAGATGGGATGAAAGTTCAATGAAGAAAACCGCCGGATGGACAAAGATTTTTAGGGAGATGTGCTACAAGAAAGTATTCAACAGTGGACAAATGATTTGGTCAAGTTTGGGGTAATTAATTGTGTGTACATAGTTTTCATCTAAGTGGTTTCATCCTGTTGCTAGAAAACATATAATAGGTGGTCTGTTAGTTAAGTTTGACTGATTCCAGTTAGAGGATAGTGAGAGGAGTCAAACAGATAAGAAAGCTTTTGCTTCCCGTCCCAGAAAGTAGGGAGTAGCACTAAGCATTCCAATCCAGAACACAGAGTCGCACAGGGAAAAAGGTGCAAAAGATGAGACACACCAATTTAGATTATGGGAAGAAGATTCCCAATATTAAAATAAATCCAAATAGAGCAAAATTGGGTCCTATATTGCAGTATTAATATAGCAATTATTTTCCTATTCCAATTGGAGAACTCTGTGTGCACGAAATTGTAGGAACATTTACCTAATCAAAATGATGAAACATGAAAAATACATGTCAAATTAGAATCAACTGGCCAATGTTAAATGTATTGTCTGTGTATTTTTATGTCATGTTATGTATCTATGTCGCAAACTAACCTCATGCTTGCTTATTTGTGTTTTTTGTTCTAAATGTCTAAGGGATCAGTGATTTGAGGTTCCCTCTGAAAGGAGAGAAAGAAAGTGAGTGCTACGTTTATGGAACATTGGTAATTCCCAATTTAGGACATTAAGACAGACGTAAGACTGGGGTTTTAAATAGTTGGTTAACACAAAACTTTAAATTCAGTAAGTTAATGCTAAACTCTCTAGTCAAGGTTTTAGCTTTGTGTTGTGCGACATTCCATCTTTGTTCCTCACAAGGTAGCAGTCCTGAATCCTGCCACCCTGATAACCTTGTACAATGAAGGGGTACCTTACACAGATGGCCCAGATCATTCCAAGGCTAAGCCGAGACCTGGTATAGACTGCCTTGGCTTCAAAATAAGAATATTGGACACTGACGATTCCAGCCATACCATAGCCAAGGAGGGGACATGAGTGAATCACAGATGAGAGGGGTGTTTTATATACATTTTATGTTTGGGTCATAGCAATTTTCTGGCAAAAACTGAATATATTGGTTATTTGATCACTGCAATTGTAAAATGACACCCCTATATAGCACCAAGAAAAGGTTTTCACTGATTTTGTCATTTGGAACCTATTGACCAAAAAACATTCCCATGGGTGGAAACATACCTTGGACACAAAGGAACGTTTTTATTTAGGCACTGATACTTCATATTGTTATTTGAAATCTAAATTGATAATTATTTTTAATTTGTTGTGAATTATTTGTGATAATTTTTTACATCTGAAACAATTGTTTATTTGTCTGACATTTAAGTAATGTTTCCACCATTTCTAATAGTTGAGTATTATTTTAGTTTGCCAGTAGCCCAGATGTTAGGGTCCAGGAGAAAAGGTAAACTGATGTTGTGTTTTGTCTTCTCTTTTCTCTTATAAGGATGGTGTTGCAGACCTCTAACTCAATGCATGGAGACAATTTGGGAACAATGATGTGAAGTTAAACCTCCTGCAACTGTTCCCTTCGGCACTTTCTGAGTTCCAGAACCTGATTCATGAACGTTCCATTGGGGGAGATGGCAGAAGGCCTCACCTTGTTATGTCTGGAACACATCAATGGTGAGACAGAACAGCAACAGATCTGAGGCACAGAGTGGCTCACTAGAAAAGAAGATGAGACAGTTTCTGTTAATTTTCAACATCAAGACCAGGGCAGAGATGCCTTGGGTCAATATGTCAACAGGCAATAACAACAAAAGGACATTGTGCCAGGTGAAGGGAGAGGACTAGGGAGTAATGGTTGGCAGAGGAGATGTTTTAGGTTATTGTGCTGATTTCAGAACTGAGTTCTCCTTCTCACCTATCTTTTCCAGGTTTAGATTGTGGGACTTGGAAGAGGTCCCAAAGCTCGGCTTTGTTTGATGGCTTGTGACCATCTTACTCTTGATCAAATTCCCGAGGTTTTAAATCGGGTTCAGGTCAGGAGATTGGGCTGGGATGACAGGGTCTTGATCTGGTGGTCCTCTATCCACACCTTGATTGTCCTGCTGGAAAAAACAACTCTCAGAGTTGGGGAACATTGTCAGAGCAGAAAGAACCAGGTGTTCTTCCAAGATAACCTTGTACTTGGCTTGATTCATGCATCCTTCACAAAGACAAATCTTCGTCTAACCATTAGACGACCAGGTGTTGGGCAAAGCAGAAAATTTGACTCGTCAGAGAAGATGACCTTACTGCATTCTTCTACGGTCCTATCCTAATGGTCTTTTGCAAACTTCAGCCTGGCTCTGCTTTGCTTCTCATTGATGAAGGGCTTTTTTCTTACTTTGCACGACTTCAGCCCTGTGTCAAGGAGTCCAAGGAGGGATGATGGAGGCAAGCACAAAGGTGCTGGGAAAAACTTTTAATGTAGAAAAGCAAGCAAAACAAAACCGAGTGCCGTGTACTACTAAACAGAAACAAACTAAAACTAGGACCAGATGGAAAAGGACAGGGACAGACGGGGGGAGGGGGGGAATCAACAAAGTGGCAGCTGAAATTGTTCAGGTATCGTCTTGATCTGCAACATAAGCAGGAGGACTTTGGGCAGGGACCGCACAGAGTCAAGCTTGGTACTCCACATGTGTGGGTCAAGACCTCATGTCCTCCTAAGTTAAAATGACAAAAGACAGGGAAAATTTAGAAAATGCATTCTTTAGATCTACAAGGATTTAAAGTGGAGGTGCTACTACTGACGCTACTCCCCCAGCCCAATAATATATCAGCATAAGACCTTGGGGCTGAGACAGGGGACCAGTGACACTGTGGCCCTATCCGGGGGAGGCCCCAGACAGGGCCAACAGGCAGGAAATCAATCCACCCACATTGCCAAGCATCAACCAAAGGGACACCCACCAACCACAATCATCCTGAATGAGGGCCGAGTATTGCCAGCAGAGTACAGCCCAAATTGCAACAACAAGCCAGTGACTCCGCCCCTGAATGGCACTGGAGGGAGGGCATCCCAGTGGCGATGAGAGACCATCTGGCAAGACAGCAAGGGTGGACAGTATCAGGCCTTTCTGGTCACCTTCACACCTCTGGACCAGACTACACTTAATCATAGACCAAGCTGAAGAGATGAGTCTTTAGTAAGCAAGCAAGCAAGCCGTTTATTTATATAGCACAATTCATACATAGAAGCAATTCAATGTGCTTTACAGTGAAAATAGAAATAATGCAATAGAATCAAAAACAGTTTACACAGAGGTTATTCCTGTGATAGCACCAGAACTTGCATTACAATTGGTAAAATATAGCAGGATGTACATTTAATAACACAATAAAGTAAGAAGAGAAATATAATAATAATAATAATACAGTATAATAATAAAATAGAGATAAAATATAAAACATAGGAAGCTAGAAAAACTATAACACTAAACAGTGCTGTTATAAAAACAGGCTCACAGTGGGGTTAAGTTTGAGAGCTCAGTCATAGGCACGTGAAAAGAGAAGTGTTTTTAGCCTGGATTAAAAAATTGACACATTTGGTGAACGTCTAAGATCTTCTGGTAGTTTATTCCAGTCGTGTACAGCATAACTGCTAAATGCAGCTTCTCCATGTTTAGTTTGGACTCTGGGCTCTACTAGCTGACCTGAGTTCATGGATCTTAGAGCCCTGCTCGGTTTATATTCTTCAAACATATCAGAAATGTATTCGGGTCCTAAACCATTCAGAGATTTATGAACTAAAAGCACCACTTTATAGTCTATTCTGTAACTGACCGGAAGCCAATGCAAAGATTTAAGAACCGGAATTATGTGCTCGGTCCTCTTGGTCCTGGTTTACATTCTAGCAGCTGCATTCTGAATGAGGTGCAGCTGTTTTACAGTCTTTTTAGGGAGTCCAGTTAAGAGGCCATTACATTAGTCAACCCTACTAGAGATAAAAGCATGGATGAGCTTCTCTTGTTCTTTTTGTGACACCAGGCTTTTGATTCTGGATATATTTTTCTGATGGTAGAATGCTGTTTTGGTGACCGATTTGATATGACTGTTAAATGTGAGTTCTGAGTCTATCAGAACACCAAGATTACGGACTTGATCCTTGGTTTTAAGGGTCCGAGCATCCAACTCTTTACTAATAATTGTTCTTTTATTTTTGTTGCTAAACACAATAATCTCAGTTTTTGGTTTAATTGTAGACAATTTTGGTTCATCCAGGTATTTATGTGCTCTATACAGTGACACAGAGATTCTATTGAGCTGTTGTCATACGGTTCGAGAGGCATATATATTTGAGTATCATCGGCATAGCTGTGTTAGTTAATGTTGTTGTTCTGTAGAATTTGGCCCAGAGGTAGCATATAGAGATTGAACAGAAGCGGTCCGAGAACTGATTCCTGTGGAACTCCACATGTCATAGCCACCCTATCAGATTCATGATTACCAATGGTTTCAAAGTAACTCCGGCCATCTAGATAAGATCTGAACCATTCAAGGACTGTCCCAGAAAATCCTACCCAATTTTCCAGCCTATCTATAAGTGTTCTATGATCTACAGTGTCAAAGGCTGCACTGAGATCTAGTAGAA
This sequence comes from Esox niger, assembly GCA_016801105.1. Lineage (NCBI taxonomy): Eukaryota > Metazoa > Chordata > Actinopteri > Esociformes > Esocidae > Esox > Esox niger. Next base: position 52,199 of record JACXGJ010001294.1, on the reverse strand, counting down.
CTAGAACTGTTATTTTATCTGAATCAGTATTCAGACGTATATCATTTAAGACTTTAATCAGGGCCGTTTCAGTACTGTGGTGGGGTCGGAAGCCTGACTGAAATTTGTCTAAGAGACCTTCTGAGGCCACAAAATCGGTGAGCTGATTGAATACAACCTTGTCAATGATCTTTGCGATAAAAGGGAGATTAGAAACAGGTCTGCAGTTGTTCATTATAGATGCATCCAGTGATTTCTTTTTTAATAGGGGCTTAATGGCAGCTGTTTTTAGAGATGTTGGGAAAATGCCTGATTGAAGGGAGCTATTATCTATTTCCTGCAGGTCCACTGTAGAAGGTTTAAGATGTCGAACTGTTTCCTCTGGGGATTTTTTATCAATTGTAGTAAATTGTGACATAATAACCAAGTTATGACTTGGTGGTCGTAGTGATGGTATAGTGTCCTTGTTAGACTGTGTAGTCCTGATGGTTCGCCTAATACTTTAAATTTTTTCACTAAAGAAACACGCAAATTCATTTTAGTAGACGCTTAAGGGTTTGCACTGTCTGCATGGCTCCTCAAATCTTCCAACAACCCTCTGGGATCCGCCCCATAACACGCTGTTAGGAAATATTGGTGGTGCAATTTCTCTGTTTTTCCCAAGTTTTTTCCAAGAGAGTCAAGGACAAGCCACAGGTCCTTCTGTCCTCAATATGAGATAAGAAGAACCACTCATTGTACTGACTATGAGAACAGCAACAAGAGTACAGTTAATCACTCTCTCTCAAAAAAGTTATGTGGAAAAATGATATGGCATGATATGAGCCCTGGTTAAATATTTCATCCATTAACACCCAATTATTATAAGTGATCACATGAGACATTCTGTCTGCTCTTCATCAGGTTAATTTTATGAAAATATCCCTACACATTGCAGTAATCTAATCTTGAAGTAACAAAAGCATGGATTCGTTTTTCTGTTTTTCTTCATCAGAAAGTTTCTGATATTTGCAATGTTTCGAAGATGAAAATAAGCAACATATATTTTATAAGTTCATCAAAAGTAGAGGTCAGGGTCGAGGGTAACGCTGAGATGTTTGTGGATACGGGTCGAGGGTAACGCTGAGTTTTTTGGGATACGACCATGTAGCCATCACAGTGACATCTGCCAACGAACTCTGTTTCTTGGGTCCTAAAATGAGCGTTTCTGTTTTTCTTGAGTTTAAAAGCAATAAGTTCTCTGTCATCCACTTCCTAATATCTGAAACACATAACTCCAAATTACCAAATTTTGGGGGTTTTCCATGCTTCATCAAAATATATAACTGTTTGGCATCAGCATAGCAGTAACAATTGACATTGTGATTCCAGATTACATCACCAAGAGGCAGCATATATAGTGAGAACAATAAAAGGCCCAGAACTGAGCCTTGAGGAACATCAAAACATGCTTTTGATTTGTCAGAGGATATACCATCCACACATACAAACAATAATACGATTTAAATCAGGCTAAAACATTCCCACATAACCCAAATTGGGTTTCCAGTCTCTCTAAGAGAAGGGAGTGATCAGTAGTGTCACAAGCAGCACTAAGATCAAGAAGTAACAGGACGGATGCGGAACCTTTGAGGCCATTAGAAGGTCATTTGTTAACTTCACGAGTGCAGTCTCATTACTATGATGGGGTCTGAAACTGGACTGGAGCAATTCATAAATATTATTTGTCTTCAGGAAAGCATTCTGTTGTTGGGAAACACATTTTTATTTTTCGAAGAGACTTAATTTCCACTATTTTTAATGAGTTTGGTACACATCCGGAGTAAAGGGAACAATGTATTATGTTCAACACTGGCTGACATAGCAAAGAAAATAGGTCCTAAAGTATTTTTGGTGGAATCGGGTCTAGCTGACAATTTGTGGATTTAGAACTCATTATAAATTTAGTGAATGTGTAGAGTGATACGGGATCAAAAAGTTCCAGTGTCCCCAATGACACCTGGTCAGGAAGGTTCAGGACATTCTCAGGACCACAGTGATTTTGGGGAGTATAATCATTTGAGGAGTCGGTTTGTTTTCTAATGGTGATGATCTTTTCATCAAAGAAGTTCATGTATTCATTCCAGCTAAAGTGAAGACCCACTTTACTTGTTAGGCATTGGTTTTAGTAAACATTGCAACTGTATCAAAGAGACATTTTGGATTGTTTTTGTTCCCCTCAATCAGGTTGGTGAAATACGCTGATCAAGCAGATGTGAGTGCTTTTCGGTATTTTAGTGTGCTGTCTGTCCAGGTTAGTCTGAATACTTCCAACTTTGTGGAGTGCCACTTTCACTCCACTTTTCTGGAGACTTGCTTGAGTGCTCTAGTATTTTCTGTGTACCATTTCGCAGTGTTGAGTTTAGATCCTCTAATAGATTGTTTGCGGATTTATTTATTTTGTCACCTATGAGTGTGGGATCTGAGCATTAACAATTACAATATGAATGTACGTTTCACTGGAAGTGAATGTGCCTAGATAATGAGAACAACAGAAACATCTCTGTTTAGATTATCTCTCTGTAGGTTGTGCTCTGGTAACCACAAGAATGTTTACATTGACCATTTGGCATGGGGGTTATTGTCTTGGTAACCAGATTTTTGCTAGGTAAACACACCATTCAATGTATATATCAGCTTGTAACCAACATTACAGTGAGAAGAAACTGAGTGAGAAGAGATTGAGTTTGTGTAAGGAAGACCAGGTCTGTAATCTCATGAACAAGACTATCTAATGCTGCAATAAATAATGATCTACTCTCCCTTGACAACCGGGTACGCGATCATTATTACAACCACTATACAAAATGGCTGATGAGCAAGTTGGGAAGAATATCAAGAAATCTATTTGTAGTCCTAGAATTTATAGTGCAGCTTTTGAAACTCAATTTGCGGAGCAAATGGACTTCTTGTTTTAACGGTAAATTTAATAAAACAGTGATCTGATATTCCTGGATTAACGGACAAAATGTTTTGATCTAAAATATCTATTTCTCGTGACAGGACTAAATCTAAAGTATGATTATAGCTGTGCGTTGGACCTGAGACATGTTAGATAAAACCCATTGAGTCAATTATGGCTTCAACGGCTTTTTGAAGAGGGTTGTTTGACTTTTCCATATGAAAATTGAAATTGTCCAAAATTTGTATAATCTCTGCCATGACTACAGGGTTAGACAAGAATTCTGGAAACTCATTGAGGAACTCATTGAGGTATATGGCCCGGGCGGTCTGTAAATAGTTGCTATGAAAAACGATTCATCAGCCTGGTTAACTTTCATGAGTAAAACTTCAAAAGACCAGTGATATGTTTAAAGTAACATTTATATTTACTGTCATAGATATTAGCAACACCCCCTCCTTTTCGGAATGCACGGGGGATATGATCACTAGTTTAGCCAGGAAGAGAGGCCTCATTTAGGGCAGTAAATTCATCAGGCTTTAGCCATGTTTCACACAAGCCAACAACATCTAGTTTATGATCAGAGATCAATTCATTTAATGCAATTGCCTTTGGAGCAAGGGATATAACATTTAGGAGTCCCATTTTGAGATGCGAGGTAAAACAGTCATTGTTATTTGTGACCGAGGTGGGGGAAGGTTTTATCTTAATAAGTTTGCTATTGTTAGCGCTTCTTTGTTTTACTTTTCTCAGCCTGGAACGAGTCACAGTCGTAATAGGCAAAACTGTACTAACCACTCTGGCTATGCTATCGACAGACTCCACTATGCTAGGAGGCTGGTGTAGGATCTGAGCATTAACAACTGCAATATGAATGCATGGTCCATTAGAAGTGAATGTGCCTAGATATTGAGAATAACAGAAAGTTAAGATTCTCCCTGTTGGTTACGCTCTGGTAACCACAGGAATGTTTACATTGACTGTTTGGTGTGGGGGTTAGTGTCTTGGCTTTGCTAGGTAAACATGCCCCTCAATGTATTTAACAGCTTGTAACCCACATTACAGTTGAGAGAGACAAGGAGAGTAGGGAAGAGTTTGAGCCTGTAACATCATAGGCTAATAGACTATCAATATGCTCCAATAAACATTGAATACTCTCTCCCTTGACAACTGAGTACGCAAGTTATTATTACTATCACTATACGACATGGCTGATTTCTAACACTGGCTAACAGGCTGCCAGCGGTAAGATAAGTCTGCCGATCATTCCCCTCCGAAGACGGCTCCGGCCTTGACTCCGACTCCAGTGGGGAAAACCTGTTGCAAATCTCAGTCGGCTTTAGCAGCAAACCAGGTTTAACTGGTTGACGGCATTTCTTCTCAGTGACCATGAGAAAGTTCTTAATGGTACTTAGCTTCGGGTGTTCAGGTATGTAACAGCAAGCAACGTACAGCACATCAACAATCCCACAATGCATGTCAACTCATTCAAATGAGTTGAGGGTCATCTCGGTCAGTGGACAGTCATTTTCATCCTTTGCCAATCTGTAGCTTTGTTGTCACCAATGTCTGTTGCTTGACCTTGTTCTTATGAACAGCCATCTTTGAAATTTTCAGGATGGAAGCAAACTGACACTCACTGTATCCCTCTGCCAGTAAAACCACATCTGAACCCTCCTTTTCCTCACTCAAAAGCTTTTCTTTTCAACTCTTTTGTCATGCTGAATAGTTATTTTTATATTTTTTTTCAAATTACCTTTGAGGTATTATTTGCACTTTTTTGCCTTTCAGCTGGTCTTATGTCAAGAGGATAGTAATGACTACAGCAGTGGTTTTTATACTTTTCCTCGTTAGATTTGGTTCAGATTATCACCCAATCAATACCTCAAAGTAAAATGAAGTGTGCCTGCGTTGGAATTTATGAGACACTGGAATGGAATGGCTGCCATACATATAGAGATGGGGATATAAGAAAAATATGGAGTTGTCTCTTAATTATTCCTAGAGCTGTATATATAGAGCAGTGTGGACAACATTCCAGAAAATAATGTAAACACATAGCAGTATATTAACACCAAGCACCTAAATAAGGAATAGGGCTACCTTTCCCTTCAGAACTACTCCAGTCCCACTTGGAATGCTATCATACATGTCCCAATCTGTCCCTTTTTTCATTGCTTATTTATCAGTCATTGTCAGTCATTATTTGGTTTCCACACACCAGCTGTTTGGTTTTCATGTCTTAGTTTCAGTATATCTCTGTTATTAAAAATAATCCATTCTCCTTAAGCCTCAGTATCTGCAATGTTACAATATGAATTTTTGCCATTAGTTCTCTGCTCCTAGTATCATTGCATTTGTCTTGAATACAAGTGGCCTCTGAATGGTAGCCCTGCAATAAATTCCAGCTGCATAAAGCTCACAATTCTTATTCAGACTGTGCCAGAGAAGTACAGATTCCATTCTGTTGTTATTTTCAAGGCTGTGCTTTTGGTGCATTTAATAACGATCCAGTTAACTGGCTGTCTACCCCTGTCAGTCAGGTTTGACTTGCGTGTCTTTGATATTTTGTCCACCCCTTCTATTTACATTTGAGTCATTTCACACATGTATGGAACTACATTTGTGTCTTTTTTCACAAGGAAAAAAATATTTAATGCAAATGTTCTTATTTTTTTATTCTTTTCCACAAAATATTCTATAATTTAGATTTTGGTCAATTGGTATATAATCAAAAATAATGATATCAAATGCAAAGAAAATACTGTTAAATGTTTTTAACTATATATTTGAAACCATTATTTTTTCTGCTTTTGTGTGTACATTATTTTTTGTGAGGTGTTTGTTAGATGAACTCTTGACCACATTCCTGTGGGCTAACACCAGACAGGGAAAACATAATAGAATGTGACAGACAACATTAGTTGCAGGATATCATCTGGTAAGAGCAGAGAAAAGCATTTAAGTGCATGGCCAAATTTGGTGTGTTAGAAACAAGGCTGTCCACAAGGCTGAGCGAATGAGGTACAGATACAAGTATCTTTTGAAAGCTGTTGACAAAGATATTTGCAGAGAATTTATCATTTGCAAAGCTGGCAGAGATTTATCCAAAAAGTCTTATGGTTGCCAAATGTGCCTCAGCCAAATATTGAATAAAGGGTCTAAATATTTATGCAATCGTTTTCTGTTCATAGTTTTAATACATTTTATTTAAGAGATTTTATTTTTGATTTCTGCAGGAAAACGATGGAGTGCCTCCTCCGGGTAAGGAATGAGGTTTTATCCCAAGTAAGGTAGTTCAAGAGATTGGCTGGAGAATCGGAGCAGCGGGGGCGGTATTGCATTCGTTTTACCGCACCGTTGTGACGAAAAGAGAGCTGAGCCGGAAGGCAAAGCTCTAGATATACCGGTCCATTTTCGTTCCTACCCTCACCTATGGTCATGAAGGCTGGGTCATGACCGAAAGAACTAGATCGCGGGTACAAGTGGCTGAAATGAGTTTTCACAGAAGGGTGGCTGGCGTCTCCCGTAGAGATAGGGTGAGAAGCTCAGTCATCCGTGAGGAACTTGGAGTAGAGCCGCTGCTCCTTTGCATCGAAAGGAGCCAGTTGAGGTGGTTCGGGCATCTGGTAAGGATGCCCCCCAGTACGTCTCCCTTGGGAAGTGTTCCAGGCACGTCCAGCTGGGAGGAGACCTCGGGGTAGGCCCAGGATTAGGTGGAGAGATTATATTTCGACACTGGCCTGGGAACGCCTCGGGATCCCCCAGTCAGAGCTAGCAAATTTGTCTTTGGCTCTGGAGTCTGTCAACATAAAGACTAAATAGATATCCATTAAAGTCAACAAAACAAGGTTGCTGGTTCAAATCCCTGTGCCATTAAAAACAATAACCAAATTTGTTGTGTCTTTGCCCATGACTTCTACCCATAACTACTTGTTACACCCCCTCCAACGGCTCATGGGTGAGCAAACCGGATAAGAGCCTACTGAAAAGGGGTGAGTATCCTGGCTGAAGGTGTCACGGGCACAGGTAAGGATCCAAGCGCAGACTGGGGAGGAAAGGTGGAGTAGCCAGAGACGGACAGTGAGATGACTCACGAACCGGAGGCGACGGTACAGGCAAGTGGCAGGCAGAGCAGTCGGGGACGGGTGGAAGATCTGCAAATGGGCTGGTGGCAGTAGTACAGGCAGGGAACAGGCAGAAAGTCAGAAATCGGGCGGAAAACAGAAACACAGGCAGAGTAGTCGGGGATGGGCGATCGGTCGATACACGGAATAGCGGAACGAGGCTTTGTGAATTGCTAGATATGGCATGCAAGCAGAGACCATTGATCCGGCAGGGAAGAGGTGACAGGGAGTTGTATCAATACGGTAGGAGAGGGGATGATTGGGAACAGGTGTGGGGACAGGTGCGCGCTGCAGCTCAGGGACGCGAGCGCCCGCCTCTGCGGGTTCGCGGAGGCGGGGACGTGACAGTACCCCCCTCGCCAGACACTCCCAGGCGAACCACCCGGGGCACCCGGCCGACGACGGTGGAAATCCAGGATGAGAGAGGGATCCAGGATCTGGCAACGGGGAACCCAACAGCGCTCATCAGGACCATAACCCTTCCAGTCCACCAGGTATTGCAGACCGTGACCCCGACATCTGTCGTCCAGGATCCGGCTGACGGTGTAGGCGGGTCCCCCGTCGATGATCCGAGGAGGGGGCGGCCGCGGAGGAGGAAGAAGGAGACAAGACAACCATGTATACTTTACCCATCTGCTGCAGTTTTATTGTCTATGTATGTGTAAAAATTATATAATGGAGAACAAAATAACAACCGTTCAACAAGGGAAGGAGGGCAGCAGGTGAAAGGTATAGGAATAGGGTAGTATCAACGGTCTGTCAAATCAAAGAAAATATACAAAAAGACCCTGAGCTTCCCTACACCTCTAAACCTGCCTGCCACAAGCTAACCTAACACACAACTTACCTCACTGCTACAAAAAACACTGGGCGACAGCCGCTGGCATCTAACCTAGTGTATACAACAGTGTGTTACCTACAGGTATATGTAAACCCCAGGGTGTCTACCTAACCCTACTCCATGGAGGTCCGGGATAAGGAGGTTTACACATACACAAGTCTCTCACTTACTCTCAACTAAATACAAACAAAGACAAGCTAACCAAAACAAGCACAAACTGAATGTCTTTATTGGAGGGCAAGCTGCTCGGGATTGATGATTGAATTGATGGCCCCGCCCACGTCATCGGTAGCAACTCGCCACACCTGGGAACGTAACACTACTCCTGTGCGTAGCTTTGGATAAGTTAAATTATCAAACATTCATAACTGTTATATTTTAGAAACAATATTCAGGAGGTATGTCGATTTATCAGCCTTTACCATCCACAGTAGTTTTCTCCTATGAAACTAGAGGCTATGCTGCAAGGTGAAAACCACTTTAAAACTAGAATGGCCAAGTTACAGTACTTAAAAGAGCCTTCTAAGTATTTGAATGTGGACAGATGACAATGAACAAACATACTGGAAAATCACAAAAGAAGAGGGAAAAAAAACAACTGCCCAAAATCTGCAGCATACCACCTAAACTTTGATTGTTCTCTTGTGAAGCTCTTGTGTAGGGATGTACAGATTAGGCGTTTTCTGAAGACGCTCCCCGTTGCAAAATAGGCAAGCATTGTGATCTTCTAACGTGTTTAGAAGAGCAGGGTGATTTATGATTATTTGTAGAGGTTGAATATGAAGAGTGCAGAATTCACAACCTGTTATCATTGGAATACGTAAACATTTATACGTAAATCATAGTCAAATTTAGCCCACCCAATGTCTAAGTGGCTTTGGTCATGATATGTGCCACTCCTTTGGTTGGGAACTTTAACTTCCGTAGTTCCAACAAAACAGTAAAACCACGTAGGCGTTGAAAATATTGAAGGCATGCTAAACACTAAACGCACAGCAATGCAGCCTGGCATTGGAAACGAACCCTTTCGAAATGCTCAATAAATTGACTGTGAATGACTTCCGGTGCAAAGCAATGAGTTTGACTAATTTGGTGGACATGGGGCGTAATAAGCAGATGTAGGTAATCGACCGTAGAAGCACTTGGACAGTTTTGATTCAGTCGTTCTGTTGGCACCATCCAGTGGCCAACGAGTATAATTACAAATATCTGTCTGGTAATTTCTGATGGAAATTGAATTGTGCGGGAGCCAACGGGAGCTGGAATTATTATTTATTTTACCAGAATTTAACCAGAAAAAGTGTCACTGAGATATAGTATCTCTTTTACAACAGTGTCCTGGCCGAGGCAGCAGCACAAATAACCCAGGTTACAATGAAAAAACATAATAAATTACAGGATCATAAAATATCCAAAACGTATTCAGTAATGTTCAGGAATTAGCTCCTGTACATAATCAAAACGAGACATGCCGCATTTTCACTAGTGATTTACCCAGGTACTTGGGCTATACCGGTGATTTATGCTTATGTTGGCTCTAGCCCTTACTGTTTCGCCTATACGTTTGGTACCAAGTACTTTTAAGGGGGGCTCAGATGGGAAGGGAAGAGTCAACTATCGACGCGATTTGGTTTAAATGTTCCGAAAAGTAAAATATATTTTTCTGGTAGCTCAGTTTGCGTATAATACGTTGTTTGGACTTGAGTAATATAACTAATTTCTTACTCAAACTCCTGCGACCGACTTCTCCACATATACTCGTGACACTGCAACTGTAAGCCAGTGTATTCATTATTTAGCTGAATAAGTATTTTGTCAAAACTATTGACCTTTAATAGGATTTGGTAGATTTCCGAGGTCATTTTGTGTTATATGCTCTGCAGACTACTTCTGGGTATCAACGCTGCGTTTTTCTATTGAGTCAATGGCATCGTTCCAATTTGGTCGTTCCAAATCTTTCCGGTGTTCGTCTTTATTTCCGTGTACTGATGCTTTATTTTCTTTTTTCTTTATTTTATCAAGGATCTGTTAGATCGCGGGAAAACAATTACTAGAACCCTAAGTCTAAACAAATGATACACGTGGTTATTCGATTAGCAAGGCATGCGGCGTTTTCGCGGTACGTTACGCGTCAACTCGCAAACCCCGCACTAAGCCCTAAAGTCCGGCGCTTAGCATCAAAATTAAGACTGGCGCAGGGTCAATGGAAATAGAAACATGTCTGGTCTTTAGGGTAAAACATTGTCTGGCACCAGTGGAAACGACGCAATAAGGGGAGCTGAGCAAGGGTTAAATCCGAGTTTAACCCTTGCTGACTAGTTTACATAATGTTTCTTACTGAACACACTTAATTTAATTTGAAATACTTTTCAGTACGGCGAAAAATGGTCAATTTTAGCCAGTGGCGCACCCAGAGTCCATAACAGAAATACTGCTTTGTCATTGGTTGAGGAGATTGTTAACCAAAGGGAGGGTTATCGGAAATAAACATGGCTACCCTGTCTGTTGGAGAGCCTCTAGAAATGGAAGGTGAGTGAATATTGAAAATGAGGCAACACAGATGGTTAATCATAACATATGAGACAACATTGATATATAAACGAATATTTCCCCTAACTGTATGTCGACGGGTGTGTTATTTTGGGCCAGCGGGACTGTACCCTACACCAATTTAGCTAGCTAACGTAACGTTAATATTGTTAGGTAACGTTAGATGTTAGCTTGCCTCGGAGCTAGCTTTATCGTTCAAAACCCGTTTGTTTTCATTTGCCAGCATTCAGACAGATACGTAGCATAACGTGCTAGTTTGTCTAATTCTGCGTTTCTGTATATGTCATCCGTATGTTTATGTACGTAACTATCTAAGTAACAACTAATGACCAACTCATCCACTTACGAGCAAGTTACTTTAGCCTAGCAACTGAGTTTGAAGTGCGAATATCTAATTTGATCTGTAACAGTGTCAGACGTTGCTAGAAAGATGGTTGGTCCCTGCAGGGCTGGCAGGCCGAGTTGCGTGGACGAGTTACACTCCGTTCTGTCTTATTTCTAAACAACTAGGTCTGAAATAAATAAAAAAACAGCGCACAACAAATTGCCTAGTAATTATTTCTTGGTAATGATTAACGTGCTACTAATAAACAATATTAGCTACCAGTACATTTTAGGCAGAGCCGGCCCCCGTCTCAAACGATGTCAGATCACTGAAGCTTGTTCAGTAGTATTTACATTTTCCTAACTTACCAAACATAATTATTTGGCTTATTCATTTACACTGACTGGCTTCCCTCGATTCCCTATTTGTAGTGGACCGAAAAGGAGAGTCGGAAGAGTCTGGAGATGATGAGACCCGGAGGAGAAGCATCAACGGGGAGGTTGACCCCAGCCAGACTCCTTCCACGGGTGACCCCTCTAATTCATTGTTACAGAAGCAATCAGCCTCAGTGTTTCAGTACCATACTCTAGAGCTGCAACTAACAGAAAGCTGTCCACCCAACTACTTATTGCATACATTTTGCCAATATTGTTAACATTGATAAGTAGACATACCTGTAGTAGTAGTTCAAATTATTGTTTTTGAACTGGCAATACTACTACTTTTTATGAATACACAATCTCTCTTTGTTTTTTCTTTATTGAAGAAATAAGTGGTAAAAGTTGTGCAAGATGGGCAGTCAAATGGTAGTGGGCCGGAGGGAGAGCATGTAACAGATTAAGGGGGGTCATTAAAAGCATCTCACATAAAACATTATTGAAAACTAACATAAAAAACATTGTATTGTAAATATTGCCGTGGCCAATGTGGATGCGGCTCATTGTACCTTTTTCCAAGTTAGTGTTGCAGAAGTGTGATTTAGCTTGTTGCTGCGGCTGTTAAAAAACTCCTTAATAATGTCTGACTTTCATTTGCAGTCATAGAGGAGTCTCCTGTTGATATGGATACCATAACCCTTGACCCCGAGGAAGAGGTGAGGTTATATACCGTAGGGAGTTATGGATGTAATTTGCAGTACAGTACTGTCTTAACACACCTACCTGTCTCCTATTTACAGGATGTGGATCTTGTCCACTGTCGGATTGGGAAAATTGAGGGACTGGAGGTGTTGACGAAGGCTAAGGTAAGTACTTAGGCAAATTGAAGGCCCTTAATCCATAGTAAAAACATCACATACCTATTTATAGAAAACATATGGGTGTTAAGGTCAGTCATCTGCAACACAGTATTTAAACGCTATATGTTTCTGGTGCGTGCATGCGCATAGACACTCTCTCTAAGGCAGAACCTGATCAAGAAGATTGAGAACCTGGATACGTTAGTGACGCTCAAGGAGCTTGACCTCTACGACAACCAGATCCGCAAACTGGAAAACCTGCAGACCCTCACGGAGCTACAGTGAGTGATTGGACCAATCATTGCTAGCACACTGAAAAACTTAACTGACTTGAGGTGGTGTCGACGACCAGCTTTTCTTTTACGCAACGTTAATAATCTTAATGTGCATCCTCTCCACTTACACTGACAATCCGTGTCACTTTCTGCATAACTTTTTTATGGAAATGTTGGTGTAAAGCAGAAAACGTAACCTTTTTTTTCCAACATTGATATACAGTCAGCTGGATGTGTCCTTCAACCTGATCAGAAAGGTGGAAGGTCTGGAGCGCCTGACGGGGCTGAAGAAGCTTTTCCTGCTACACAACAAGATCAGTCACATCACCAATCTGGACCATCTCACCAACCTGGAGATGCTGGAGCTGGGCTCCAACCGCATACGGGTGAGATGGTTGTTAAGGGTCAGAGGTCATGAAGGTCCCACGCCGTTAATAGCATGTTCGTACAATTGAAAAAAGTAGATCATATGTCTCCACACAATGAATGTTCTTATGTTACTTCACATTGTTTATTGTTTAAAAAACAATCCTGATAGGTCAGATTGTATGTTCACAATACTTTATTTGTATATCCCTTATATTATCAATACATGCAAATGAACAATGCATGGAGGCTGGGTAATTTTAGTCCACTCGTTTCACCCTTGAATGTTTCCCTTTTGAAATGTGTTTTTCTACCAATACGTAATCTATGCCAAAACATTTGTTGAATTAACATATCCATTTGTTTTACCTTATAATAATCTGTTGGTTTAAAATAAAGACTGAGATTTGTAATAGTAGAATACAAGCATTTGCTTAGTTTACATAACTACAAACGCTTTTTCATTGAAGAAGTCAGACAAAGAAACCAAAGAGAAAGCTGAACCCTGAGAATAGGGAAGATTTGTGAGTCACCAGTATGTGTGCTTGTCTGAGTTAAGGGGAGAGGAAAATAATATTTAGTTTGTTAGTGAGAAAAGAATGTAACATTTTGTTGATCGCAAACTTGTATTATTACTAATAAAACTAGCTTAATGGTAAATCCTAACTGTTAATCGCTGTCAGTCAAAGTAATCTAAGTAAAAATATAGGTTTAGATAAAGAAATTGATAGAGTGGTTTAGTGTCTGCATTGGCCTTAACATGCATTTGTGAACATTTATCTGTAAAAATTACAGGAGTGGAAGCATTTGTTATTACAATGCAATCAAAACTGCTGGCTCAATGAACACCTCACTCTTTTGTTTTTACTGACAGCAAAATCTGCCAATTGAGTGCTGAGCTTTACATACCATGTGATTGATATGACAATGTCTGGTTGTAAATTACTCGGGTCACGGATAATGTAATTATATAATCAGATCATATTCGTATCCTACAAATTCATAAAACCATAACAATAATTGTTTTGTCCAATCGGTATGCACACCAAATGTAATACCTCTGGAGTGGAATGTTTCACAGTTGACAGCCACTTTATATTGCTGTAAAAAGGTGAGGAAAGATTGACTGACCTACCTAGATTACAAGCCTTCCTTTGACATATGTTTGCGTGTGCATGCCTCTTTGTGTTTCCAGCTAATAGAGAACTTAGATGGGCTGACCTCCTTGACAAGTCTGTTTCTGGGCACCAATAAGATTACTCAGCTGCAGCATCTAGAGGGCCTTCACAACCTGACAGTCCTCAGCATCCAGGTACACATCCTGTTGCTCAGGGCTACCCAACCCTGTTTCTGGAGAATGTTTTCCCTCTGACCCCAGTTATGACTAACACAATTGATTTTCTTAAAAATGTTTTACCAGGTAAGTTTACTAAAAACAGATTCTTATTGAGAGCAACAGTCCTTAACTGTCTCATTCATGAACAGAGCAACAGGGTTTGTTACCCTATCAGCTTATGTATTAGCACCAGAAATGTTTTGTTTTTTCTGGCTAGGCTACATGGCTTCATTCATATTTTCTTCCAGCTAATTATTAGAATAAATTGTATAACATTTGTGAGACAGAATCTACACGACGTTGCTCTCCAGGAACAGGGTTGGGTAGCCAAGCTGTATCTTACGTACACTTTAGATTGATAGTGTCTACTCGATGATTTCTCGTCCGTTATGGGGTTTTGTGCAGAATGATGACGGGTGAAAATACATTTCATACAATTTACAATAAGGAAGCAATCTAAAAAAATTTGAAAAGGTGAAGGGGTCTGAATACCTTCTGAATGCCATCCATATAGACTTTGTCAAATGCTTCTCTTACCAACCCAATTTCAAGTTGTTATGTAGACTACTCAATTTATATTTTTGTATTTTGATGCTCACACTGTGTAAAGACAGTGTATTCTAATTCCCTGTTTACAAAAAAGAAATGTTGGTGTCTGAGGATATGTCATTTTTATATTGTCTTATCTCCAGAGTAACCGCATCACCAAGATGGAGGGCTTGCAGGGTCTGGTCAACTTGAAGGAGCTGTACCTCAGTCACAATGGCATTGAGGTCATTGAGGGTCTGGAGAACAACGTGAGTTAACAGGCAATGTTGAGCTGCCTGAAAATAAACCAATTGAATAATATGCTCCAAACTCTGTACACACAGCCAGTCTATTTTGTCATTTGCAATGTAATTGTCCACAATGTAGTTGTGGCTGTATGTTCGTTCAATGGTAAATATTCTGCTGCAAATTTGAAGTGCTGTCTCAATTTATAAACGGTTTGTCCATATACAGAAAAAGCTGACAACTCTGGACATAGCAGCTAACCGGGTGAAGAAAATTGAAAACATCCGCCATTTAACTGAACTACAGGAATTTTGGGTAAGGATAAAAGATGGGAGGGTTATGATGAAGTTTGGAGACTGGGGGGATGAAGAACTGATGAGTCATTTAAAACAGATCCCTGTCACTTTTCAGACATGGATGTTGATTGTTACAAATGCGAAACCTTGTCTTATGTCTTATTATTACATTCTCTATCCTTGATAATTTTGGTAAGATGCTTCCTTTGTGTCTATGGTGTCATAGGGCCAGTATATATAAGGGCAGCACCTTTGAAGCTATTTATATTTAAGTAGTCAATTTCAGTGTAATTATCCAATCCTGGTGACTACAATGAAATGGCAGATGCCATGTGTTTTCTCACAAGTCTTCTAACCTGCTCCATGATTACCCCCCCCCCCCGTTTCCAGATGAATGATAATCAAATAGAGAATTGGTCAGATCTGGAGGAGCTGAAGAACGCCAAGGGCCTAGAGACGGTGTACTTGGAGAGGAACCCTTTACAGAAGGACCCTCAATACCGCCGAAAGATCATGCTAGCTCTGCCCACCGTACGCCAGATCGACGCCACCTTCATCCGTTTCTGACCCGGCCTCATGCCCCACGGTTCAACCATAGTGTTCCACCCCGTCACCACCTCATGGACCGCTGCTCTCATTGACTACAGATGTGTTACATACACTGACTTCACACCATAAACACAACCCGCCACACACACACACACACATTCCAACTTTCTCCTGTCTGTCTCACTAAGACACACTTAGCTGCAAACCACCTTGCTTACACTCACCTGCAAATGCTTATTAATTTCATCCCGGAATTGGACTGGCTATGGGTTGGGAGGAGCTGAGGGGGTGTCCAAAAGACCCCTTAACCAATTGTATACACCCCTGCCCTTTCTGTTTCCCACCTCTCCTCCACTTACTGTGTAGGGTGTCAAGTATGGAACACCAGCCCCTCATGTCTGTCTGTCTGTCTTACTTTGCCCTGAAGGGGGAGAAAATGACAAGATGTAGACAGGCTATTTATTTATTTTTCTAACTGGAATTGCACTGCCGCTGGCTAAAAGTTGTCAGGTAGGGGGGGTCTTTTGGACAATTTGTGGGGTTGTGCAAGTGTTGACTACATTTTCTTCAGGAAGGTCTAAGTCTTATTTTAAAGAATGTAAAATCTTCAGATGTGTAGGATGTGATGCTACAGTAAAGGGTGGCCTTCATAGCTGCATGGTCCGGTGTAGGCGAATCCTACTCAGTTGGTTGCCATGGTGATATTTAACTCATAACAATAAACTGCCCCCGTACTGTAGTTGAATAATAAATAATAAATATATGCTGTTTAGGAGACACTGCTATCCATAGTTATTCTGTCATGTGTGCATACATTTTATGTATCGATGCTCCTGGGAATTGATCTCAGTATCTGGTCATTTAAAGCATCAGGCTCTATTAACAGAACTAGATACGAACAACACCGTTACACACAGATCAATGGGTATATCACATTAAAGACATTTTTGGTATTTCAAATTGGCAGACTGAACATAATTCAAACCCTGTCACATCGAAGAGGGGTAGTGTTTGCAGTTTATTTATAACTAGTTTGCTTCAGCAGAATGATTGAAAATGTGCTACTGTGACTAATAAACTATGGCAATCTGAAAGAACAAAATATTTATTAGGTAACAGAAATGCAAAATATAAGCAAGAACCTCTGAATGGACCGGTTTAGATACATTTTGAGGTGTTTGATGCTTAATTGACAGGAGTCCATTGCTTTACACAGGAGTAGGACCTGATGTCGAGAGCAGCTGTTTTGCCATAGGATTTGCCTAACGGTTTTCAATGGTTTCTGTGTTTTTTTTAAAATTATTTACTCTACTTAGTTTCTCAAAGTATTTAACATCCCTGGGAGATATTCTACTTTCGATTGTAAATATTCAAAATTTTATCTTACATTCAACCTTGTAATTGATGTGAATCTGTAAGTCTGTCAAAATGAACCAACAATTCGTCAGTGTGGCATTCAGTAATGAATCCTGATACCTTTTCTTTAATGGGGGAATTTATATCAAAGAAACTGACAATCTTGTAACATTTCCATCATATGCTTTTGAACAGAAATTTGCTTAGATAATTTTTTTGACCTTCTAGACTGGGGTCTGTGTGAAAAGGTTTGTACTTCTACTCAAAGGTTGAAGCTTAACAGATTGTACAGTTGGGCTGAGAATCACACCATTTCAGTGTTGAATGTGGAAATTAAGAGGTTTGGTAACCATTTTAAACTAGATTGCATGGCCCCTGTCTTTATGCAGTGCATCCACTGCTTTTGGAAGTTGCATCTAACCTCAGATCTAGGGACATTCAGTACCCCCAAAATGATTTGTTTTTTAATTAGTGGTATGACTGGATCAGTGGTTACAACACATGTATTCCTGCAGATTGAAAAGTAACATGCACTGGGGCTTTTAAAGAGTAAGTAATGTGCAGAATAACAGGTATATGTAAATGCAATGTATACTTTCAATGACTCACACCTCCCCTTGCTAGAAAAGGGTTCAGTTTTATGTAACATCAACCTTAGTCCACCAAAGGATTCAGAGAACAATGACACACAGCTCAATTTTATTTTCTGCATATTTTTAAATATATTTGAGAAAGTGCTTGGTTGACTATTTCTGAATTGAATGTATTATAAAAGACTAAATAATAAAGTTACTTCAAATTACATGATTGTCAACAAATTCTTATGCGACAAAACTGACCTATTAAATTCCAAGCAACTACTGCATGAGCTGTATACACTTGTGTTCAGAAGTTTGCATACCCCTGGAGAATTGGTAATATATGTACCATATCTAAAGAAAATGAGTAGGCAAAGCATGTATTTTATTATGAGTTTGACATTCAACTGTAGGTCATAATAATACATTATATTTTTTAGGTCATAACAGAATGGCACAATCATAAAACAAAACAAGGCAGTAAAGAACAAATAAATGGACCCCTGTTCAAAGTGCATTCGCTTTGTTCCTAATATTGTGTATTGCCCCCTTTAGCATCAATGATAGCGTGCATGGTTGTGACCATAAAGCTCTATTTTGGTCTTGTCACTCCAAATTACAGTGTGCCAGAAGCTGTGAGGTGTGTCAAGGTGTTGTCGGGCATATTGTAACTGGGCTTTTCTGTGACATTGGCACAGTAAAGGCTTCTTTCTGGCAACTGGACCATCCAGCTCATTTTTTTTTAAGTATCATCTTAGTGTGCTCCTTGAAACAACCACACTTTTTCAGTATTTCTCTTGAGGTTAACTGTGTGTTTTTGTATTCTGAACAATTCTTCTGGCAGTTTTGGCTGTAATCTTTCTTGGTCTACCTGAACTTGGTTTGTTATCAAGAAATCCCTGAATATTCCACTTAATAAGTGATTGAACAGTACTGACTGGCATTTGCAATGCTTTTGATATCTTTTATATAGAAAGAACGATGAACGATGGTCCTTGGATCTTCGAATCTCATTCACTGGAAAGAACGATGAACAATGAGCCCTGGATCTTTTCGGCACTTTGGATCACCTGAAGGAACGTTTGAAGGCAAACGACTAATGACGAAATGTAGTCTTTCAATCTTTCTGATCTCTGAGTATTTCATTTATTATCATTCTTAATATTCCGAAGAAACTTCAGCTACAATAAATATTTGAACAATAGGCTGTTATTCAGCTGGCAAGTGATTATGTTATTGTCACGTTCTTACGAGGTAGTCTGACGTGAATCCAACGCCCTCTCACATCATTGACAACTGTTTTCTTTGTTTATTGCCTGCGCCAGTTTTTCCTGATCCCAGACACTATTTAAGTTCCTGCGTCCCCATGGTATCCTGTCAGTCTTTGTTTTGGTTATACCCCAATGTCACATTTCTGCTTTGGTTCTGTTTTGGTTTCTGTCCTAGTCCTTTAATCAAGTATTCTATTTAGTTTCTGTCCGTTTTTTAAATGTATTAAATGTCCTCCGTTCTCCCTGCGCTTGTGTCCTGCTTCCATCCGACATCATGACAGTTATGTGCATGTCTATTGGTAATGCTGTACCTGTCAGGACTCGATTAAACTGACTCGATGTATTAATAAATGTTTTCTCATGGTCCTTTCCATCCCCCAAACAAATCCTTTGGATCGCCGAAAGGAACGACAATGCCTAAGGAGATAGCATAAGTGTCTTTATCTCTTGGATCTGAGTCTCTCATTTATTATCAGGCTTAGTATACAGAATTAATGCAAAAATTGTATTTGGTCTATTATCTGTTAGATTAAATGAGTAGTATTATTAGATTTTAAAAAGTTGTAATGATGGGATAAATGTCATTATGTTTAGAATTAACTTTTATTAATATTTTCTAATGATTTCTTTGGATCTAAATTGAACCTTAATTTTACCTTTATACAGGGACGCCGACAGGAGTCCCAGGGCCCAGGACAAAATGTAATGTTTTGGACTCAAACCACAGGCCAAAGAAATTATAAATAGTAATTATTTTACTCTCCATAAAACAGGTCATAAACGTTTATTGTTAAATGTTTTAGCTAGGTGGTACTAAATACCAAGTTTGACTGACAAATAAATAATTATATTTAAGACAACCAAATTTGATG
Source organism: Esox niger (assembly GCA_016801105.1). NCBI lineage: Eukaryota > Metazoa > Chordata > Actinopteri > Esociformes > Esocidae > Esox > Esox niger. The sequence continues at coordinate 32,526 of JACXGJ010001294.1, read as the reverse complement.
GTGCAGCACTTAGCTCTTAGCATTAACAGTGAGACTACGGTTCCTTCTCTTTCTAACAAGTGTAGCTCGATTTAGACTGTGATTTGAGGATGTGCTAGACTTCCCTGCGGGGGGTGCTGATTCAAGTGAACGACATTAGTCGAAGGATTCGTTCTTTTTACAAAATGATTGGAAAATATCCGGATCAGTAAAGTGAGTCGAATTCTACCTCATTAGCTCAAACCAGTCAATATAGTCAAACCAGAGAAAAGCAGTGAAATACATTACCCACATTTCATAACGAGTCTTTGTGTGACGCAGGCATCGAGGCAAACCTCGCGTGTACAGAACGGCAGTACGCACGCGCAACATTTGTGTTGTTGTTGGTGGCGTAAGATGGCGGCGCTCGGGGATGCATCAGCTCCGGGTGTGAATGGGTTAATACAACAGTTCACAGCGATTACAGGTAAAATTTGTGTTTTCTTTTGTTCTTGCAATGGTAATGTTTAATTACTTGACTTCCAAAAGGAGTAATGTCGCTCAAGCATCACAAAAAACTGCGCAGGAAACTCAGACGGGGCATCAAGTGCTTACTGCCCCCTCTGTCATACCAGGGAAAAATAACAGGAGTGGAGCTTGCTAGCAAGCTAACAACCGTCAAGTGTGTCTAGTCACCAGAATGGAGCATCTAACTTTTAAACATAAAATGACCCCGAGGAAAGACTAGATTTGTATAGGCATGTTGGCAGCTGTAAACATTTCGTTCTAGAGTTACCCCTTAAGTTATTATGACTATATGTAGCCAGGAGCAATAACTAGCCCCATTATGAGCATATTTTGGGGGGAATGGACGTGGTTGCAACATGTTTTCTCTCTAGTCGAGCTAACCTAGGCTAGGCTCCACCTTATGAAGCAATGGTGGCTGAAACATCTCCCGCCTGTCATGTTCAAGCGATCGGAAGTACAACATCATCTCTCTGCCAACGTTACCGTGACAAAGTTTTCACTGCAAAAACAGTGGTTGAATGTTGCTTTGTTTACAACTATATAGATGGGATTTTGGACAAATCCATCAATTTTTTTGAGCGGTCACATCATTCATGTTCTCTATAGAGAACACGGACTGAAAGTGAAACAGACATGCGCAGTAAACGTAATAAATCCCTAACCGTCATGCGTACATAATTTAAAGCTGTTGCTGATCAACATGCACGGAGATGAAACTTGTACAGTGATTTTCACTGTACAAGCTATTATCCATGTTTCCGTACGTGTTGCTCTAACAACCACGCATGCGCAGAGGAGTCAGGTTTAGTTTTTGGCGAATCCTGATTGGGTTCAGCCCAGTTAATTCATAATTTAGTTAATGTTAATTTTTGCATAAACATGAATTCAAACACTAAAACACCAGTTACTTTGGCTGTTAATCGATCCGCGTTTTGTCCATACTTGTGTTTATGTGAACTTGTTTGACGTCATCTTTCATGTGTGCTTGATCCGCCTCTTATCGAGAACGCATGGGTTGGTGACTTGTTCTGCGAGAATGCATCTGATACCCCAAAGTCATTTTAAGATGTCAGGAAAATCTCTACAACTTTAATACATTTAAACTTTTCTTGTTACAGGAAAACGGTATCTGTAAATTTGCATCCCAAGAAATGGACATTGTATTCGTTGAATATTTGCTTATATTATTTAAGAAACGGCTAATTTATAAATTTGCTCCGACTTTTCGATTAGCTAGCTAACGTTATTCGGTGCAGTGGAGAAGCTAGTTAACGGTAGCTAAGATAAGTAATTTAATTACCGGTACAGGGACAGCTTTTTTAGAATTGCTGTTGGTTTTCACTTAAAAAGAGACTCATATACAAATCTCATATAACATATGATTATGGCTATAGTCTCCGTAAAACCTTCGGCCGTTCATTTTCACATAAATATTTTATTCAGGGACTACTGAGGAGGTTACAGCCCTCATAAAGTGGGGTGTATTGCGCAATAGCCAATGCATCTCAATCTAGATAGGCGCGTCCTCTGTCCTCGAGATCTTGCAAGACCATTCTCGCCAGGACCCTTGGCAAGAACGTTCTCAAGGACACAAGTACGTTCATATCGTACTTGGAATTGATAAACGTTTTTGTTTTCATATGTGTTCTCAATGCATTTTACTACTCTCAGGTGCCACAGAAAGTGTGGGTAAGCATATGCTGGAAGCATGCAACAACAATCTTGAAATGGCAGTAACCATGTTCCTGGATGGAGGGGGGATCGCCGAGGAGCCCAGCACCAGCTCCAGTTCAGCAGGGCCCTCGAGCAGCAGAGCACCTCCCACAGAGTGAGAAAAAGTGGCCTGGTCAACTACACCAACCACTACAGCAGGCTTCAGAAATTTAACAAACCCATGCTTAGCCAATCGTAGACACATCGTTTTTAATCTGGAGCACATTAAGTTAACAGTAGGTCTGCACTTTTTTTGCAGTGATGAAGTACGGGCACCCATTCCTCAGAAGCAGGACATACTGGTGGAACCAGAGCCTATGTTTGGAGGTACAGTGACATTACTGCAGTGCAACACTCATTTGTCCTTATGTATGTCTATGGAGATCCCATCTGCCCCCTTTATCAGCCTCACTCCATTTTACAGTCTTACTCTCCATCCATCCCTCTCGCAGCGCCAAAGCGGCGAAGACCAGCCCGATCCATATTTGATGGTTTTAGGGACTTCCAAACAGAAACCAGTGAGTAGCCATCCAAACACCCTGTGTCTGCGTGTTGGTCTGCGTCTGTTTAAAAAGATTAGTCAGCATTTACAGGTGTATTTCTTCCATATAAAGACACACTACATAATTTAATAGAAGGCCAGGTTGCTAGATTTTCAAACTCAGCATTTTCAAATCACAGAATGTTCAAATGTGCTAGAATACAGGAAAATAGGCCTAGGTCAGAACTTAGAAAACATACCTTTCCTTCTGGCATGTAAAGATTCCAGTGTAGAGTTCCTATTTGGGTTTGCAGGATACTAAGAACCAGAATGGCATTGGATGTGCTTTGGATTAAAGTAACCTGTGGCTGCAACTGAACTGTGTTGTTAATAGATTACTATTTGTACTTATATCAGTCTGATACACAGAAATGTTTTTCTGCCAGCTCTAAATATATATATTTTTTTAAAAATGTTTTAATGTTTTCTTCTTTCACATTGCTCTTTTCAAAACTTAATTTCATTTGTGTTCTCTTAGGTGTGCATGCATCACTTGTGCTCCCTTGCCACGCAAGTTTAGCTTTGGGAATGTTTCTAGAAGCAATCTTTTTAAGTCTTTAATTTAAATAGCACATTAGTTAGACATGTCTCACTGATGTAGCTATAGCCTATGTTATTTATCTTTTTTTGTTGCTGCTCCCCGCATAGAACTAACTAAATGATCATTTAACTTTTTTAATTGATCAACCAAGGTTGATTAGTTGTCGCAGCCCTGCCGATATCTCAACATCGACTGTTCAAAGTGTGCTGGGAGATGCTGCGGTGAAAAAAACAACGTTTAACAAAAGAAACAAAATTACCAAGAATATGCTATATACATTACACCTAACGCTCTGGTCGAGGATTTGCGTACATGCTGACAACTACTCCAACCTCCCCTGTAGTCCGCCAAGAGCAGGAGCTGAGGAACGGCAGTGCAGTGGACAAGAAGCTCAGCACCCTGGCAGACCTGTTCCGGCCCCCCGTCGAGCTCATGCACAAAGGAAGCTTTGAGACGGTGAGGACCCCCACCCACCACAGAATAGGAAAAGCATTACTGCAATGATTGATGGTGCTTTTGACATATAGGCCATAACCATCAGGCCCCTCCCTCACTCTTTCTCCTTCTCTAGGCAAAGGACTGTGGTCAGCTGGAGAACAGGTGGTTGATGATCAACATCCAAAACGTGCAGGATTTCGCTTGCCAGTGTCTGAACCGGGACGTGTGGAGCAACGATGCTGTCCGGACCATCATCAGGGAGCACTTTATATTCTGGCAGGTACATGGTTTTCAGATGGACTAAGATGGACGTGCACTGCAATATTGTCTTCTGGTACTGTGTAACTTTTTCTTAGAGTCACACACACAAGCTGTCAGGGATCTACAGTCACATGCACGCTTTATGCCCTAGATCAGGGGTTCTCAACTCCAAGCCTGGGGACTCAGACTACTGCTTGTTTTCTATCCTGTCCGAGAGTTCATTGCATTCACCTGGTGTCCCAGGTCTAAACGAGTCAATATTTAGAGGGCAAGAATGGAAAAACAGAAGTTCTTTGGGTCCCAAGGCCTGGAGATGAGAACCACAGCCCTAGACGTGTGTTCGTGGATGCTGACCTGCTGTATGTATGTGTGTGTGGGGTAGGTTTACCATGACAGTGAAGAGGGACAAAGATATATCCAGTTCTACAAACTCAACAAGTTTCCCTACATCTCCATTTTGGACCCTCGCACAGGTGAGACCATATACTAACTTGATCACATACTAACGTGTGTTTGGCAAGTCTTTATGGGCAGTGAGTTAGTGATTCACAGAGACCTTTTTCACAAGCAGCATGTGGGGGCCTTGTTGCATTTAGTTTGACACCGAGAAATGTTTTAAGCTAGAATCCTTTATTGTTTTTTGTTTTGCTTTTTTTTTTAGGCACACTGGTCTCACAGCAGAGTTTTAGGTCGCACAGCAAACTTTTTCTGTGCATATTGGAGTAAAATAGAGGCACTTTACAGCCCTGTGACGATGTTCGCGTTTCACTGTCAGGTCAGAAGATGGTTGAGTGGAACCAGTTGGACGTGACGTCGTTTCTGGAGCAAGTGACGGGTTTCCTGACGGAACATGGCCAGCTTGACGGCCCCGCATCCAGCCATCCACCACCCACAAAACGCGCTCGCTCCGTGAGTCATTAATGGAACTTGATTCCAGCTTAATCCCGTTTTGCTCTCTTATCCATTCTATCTCTGTCCTTCTGACTCGGATCTATTTAAAGGGCTTTATTGGCATTGGGGGCATTTGTTTGTACATTACCAGAACAAATTATGGAAGTGGGGGGACCTTGCAGTTCTATGTAAATATTACAAATGTGTGTTTCCAACATTCTTGAATTTATAATGTTATTAAAAGCTATGAACAGTGCCCAGTATTGTACAAATAGTTAGTTTTTTATGGCAACGGGTTACATCGTGCCTCTCTTTTTCTCCATATCTCAGGAGAGTCTGATTGATGCCAGTGAGGACAGCCAGTTGGAGGCGGCCATCCGAGCCTCCCTACAAGAGACCCACTACGAGTCCTCTTCTGCCCCCGAGCTCCCCAACTCCCCCCACTCTGTAGACGCTGACTCTGAGGGAGACTCTGAGGCAGAGCCCTTCTCCGATAGCGAGGGCCTCATCTCGGTCGACGGCTCAGACAACGAGACGACAGAACCTCGCGAGGGCAGCTCCTGCTCTGCAGGCGGACACACCCCTCCGGGACCAGCCCCTCCCACATCTGCCGCTGCAGCACCACAACCCCCCCCACGGCCGGACAGCCCCCCTGCCCGCCATCGGAAGTCACCACACAAAGAGAACAGCCACAGGAAAGAGGAGAGCAAAAAGAACCACCTGGAGCCTCCAGTGGCCGCCCCAGCGCGATCCCAATCCGATCCTGAGTCGGAGCACCGTTCTGGGGAGAATCATCGTACCTCAGCGGGCCAAAGCTCCAGATCTGATAGGACGGAAACAGCTGATCTCGATTTGCTTGATGACAATGGTAACTGTTTCCCTTAGCAGACTTTTCACAAAAAAATATTCATATACTGTGAGTTCGACTGTTAAATATGAAGGAAAAGTTTAAATAACTTAAGCTGCATTAGGCTAAGAACACCATTATCCATTTTATGTATATACTTAGTTTTGGATTTGTTATTAAATACATTTTGTGATACACTTGGAAACATCATCAGGTGTTTCGGGTCTTTCAACAATCATGCACTCTCGCCCAGGTGACACAGCCAGGGTTGATCAAGCCCTAGTTTGTATCCAAGTAGCCTGTGGAGCCATCTCTGCCACCTTGTGGTATTTTAATGTCTTCTACTGTCCTGACCTATGATGCCAAGGAGCTTGAGGGCCCTGAAGAAAGACTGTCTGGGAAAATCTCTGCTGCCCACCTCAATTGGGAAGCATTGCGCCAGCCATCCCTGCCTCCAGCACTTGTCAATCAGCTCCTGATACTTGGCCCTCTTCCACTCACAGGCCTCCTCCATCCAGTCTTCCCAGGAAACAGTCAGCTCCAGGCGGACCACTTGTCATGTTTCAGACATGTCTGGCCTTAGTGTCGTCACTGCAATGATTTCTGGGAACTTGAGCTCCAGGTCAACTTTCACCTGCCAATCATGTGCAGTGACGAGCCTGTCTGACCCCATTGCCTGAGCCTGGGTTTTCTCCCCTGCCTTGGTAAATGCAATGGCCTGTCTTGCTGGGGTCTAGTGTTTAGCTTTGCTCATCTCCATCCCCAATCGGCTACTGCTTTCAGGACCTGATCGTGACACCAGTGATAGCATCCCTCTCCTAGAGCCTCCGGGCAACAGCTGAGGATATGTTCGAGTGATCCTCTTCTCTTATATGGGGCTTGTCGGAGTCTCTGCAAATCCCCATCAATAGAGTATGGTTGGACTGCGAAGAACATTTTTAAATGATTTGATTAAAAACTAGATCCTGATTGGCTCTGCCTTCCAGAGCTCAGGCCAAGATATGTTTCTCCAAAGCATTCTCCCACCTGGCCCACGCACCCTGTTGCTGCATCCCCAACATCCTGCTGGAATAAACTTCCTCCACACATGCTTCCACTTCCTGTTGGACCAGATGTTTATGTTTGCCTCTGGCCTTTCCGTTGCATGTTCTTAGAATGCTGCCGAGCCCTGCACATTCAACTAGAACACTGTGCCGCATCCGTAATTCTGCCTGGTCCACAGCATCCTGGGCACTCCACTTCTGTTCAGTCTTCACTTCAATGCCGGCCTTGCAGACTCTGGTGTCAGTGGAGTCTCTCTAAAGTGCAGCACCTCTTACCCCGGTGACCATGAACTCCTCAGTTAGACTGCTGAACGTGAGCCGTAGTTAGTTTTTCTGGCTGTACAAGGCGATGCTGCTCAACCATGTTGTAGACTATCTCTATTCTGTTTAGAATAATTACCATAATCTACATGGTCATTTTGGTTTTTACATTCTGACTTGTGTAAATTATATAATGGTTTCCACTCCCACTGGACACACATGAAAATGTAACCTGTCATCATCCTTTCCAAACTCGACTGCATTCTTCCTGAATGGTCTCTCCAGGTCCCAAGGCCAGAGTAATGCTGCGCTATCCTGATGGACAAAGAGAGCAGATCGCCATGTCCTCCAAGGCCAAGCTAATGGTAAGAGTTCAACGCATGGGCAAAACTAAATGCCCACATAAAAAAAATCCAAGTACATTTTCAGTTCAAGAAGATGTTGAATCTAGACATTAGTTTTTTTTATTTAAAGCAGACTGAGACCTGGATTTATTTTTTGGCAGAGCCCTGTGTACAGTTTTAGGCACACAAACAAAACATTTAGAGAAAGAACATTTCAAAACAAAGACACAAACAGAAACTATGAATAGATTGCATTACTCCTGTTGCATTAGCTCACTTAAACCTTAATTTAGAACACATTTGTAAGGGATGGCAGGTAATCTTGGAGCTATTGCACATGACACACGACCAGATTGATACTGAATCAAATCCGTGAACTGGCAAGGTAAATCTTTTTTTCTGTTGAGATTAACCCTGAATCCTCTCAGGTCCTTGCTTTGCATGAGAATGTGTCCTCCGTAAACTTAGACAGTGGCCAAAAATATGTGGACAATTTAGTGGATACAGCTATTTCAGGATGAAACACAGGAGCACCCTGGGTTTGGCGGATGCCAGCAGAATAATACCTGCCTGAATCCTTGGTTTGGGCTCCATAGTTCCTGTGAAAGGATGATGTTCAATGAGTAGGTAGTAGGTAAGCTACCATATAGTTTAGAGTAAAAAAAATGCCTTCTACTGGTTATAAAGCAGCAGTCAAAGTCAATTTTATTGTTATTCTCTCTTATTTGGTAAGCATGGAATTAAATGTAGTTTCTACAGTGCAAATATACAGATAGTTTCAGAAATGAAGTTTCCAAACACGAAAGGGGATAATATGAACAATAGACACTGAACATTCTTGCCAGCTGAACAGTTATCAGTCATACTGATTGAGGGAAGCCTTCCTCTGACCCGTTAACTTTTTTCCTGTGTCCTTCATCACTTTTAGGCTCTGGTGAGGCATGTCCAGTCAAAGGGTTACCCCAACGAACGCTTTGAACTCGTCACCAACTTCCCCCGGCGAAAGCTCGCCCACTTGGACTATGACATCACACTGCAAGAGGCGGGGCTGTGTCCACAGGAGACTGTATTTGTGCAGGAGAGGAACTAAGCCCCACCTTTTATATTTTCAGACCACACCCGTACCACCGGTGACCACCCCCACCCCAGGAGGATGTTTACAGGCCTTGACCCCTGACTTTATGTTATTGTGGAATTTAGACCATGCCCTTGTTTGGCAACATCAATTAGTGGATGGATGCAATTACCCATCATTCCACTGGGAGGAAGTGACTGGCCTGTGTACTTTTGGTAGTGGGCATTGTTGTTCATCGTCAATAACCAAATGCATTCTATTCTGATTTTAGCTTTATTTTGCAGTAATAAACCAATCGGAGTAGAATACATTAGTTATAGTTAGAAATAAGCTTGTGTCCTAATAATGATTAGAGATGGCTCCGGAAGAATTAAGACCTTTTATCGCCGAAAAAGCATTTAAAATGTCTGAGATTTGTTGAACGTTCTTAATAATTTGGGTTTGAATCATGTGCACCTATTGCCAGGACAGCTTTGAACTCTACACTTAGCTCTGATTGGTCAAATTTAGTGACTTTGAGAAAGTGGGTGACTGATGAATGCAATGGAGAGTGGTGGAGGGCCATTAAAATGTTTTTGGGTGGGCGAGCGGGGGGTGGGGTCATCCTCAACTGTCAACCTACACTGTGCAGAGGTGGTGTAGCGATTGACAATTTAGTTGTAGTATCTTTTTTTCTTTATGTTTTTTATATGCTGCCCCATTTCCAAGAAAAAATGCTGATGCTGAAATATAATCCTCAAAACAAAGGGAAACATGGCCTATTTCTTCTATTTCATTATTTTTATATGATCCAAACTTAAAAGCACACACAAGATGTTATTTGCATCATGTTTTCCTGAATTCAGAGCAATTAACAAAACACCTGATGTTTCGACTGTTTTTTTCAACATCACTTTCCATGTCTACCATATTCTATTATCTGCAGTGTTTGTTACCAGAACCACAAGAAGAGTGATGGTGATGATGCTTTGAAAAGAGTCTCAAAGGAATCCAAATTAACCTCTAAAATGACTTGCGAAATAACCTCCACCGCAATGATCTTTCTAAACTGTTAGAGGTAGCTGTTACAACATATCTAGTCTAGTCAGATGGGAGGGAAGGTAGCAAGTAGCTGACGATTGGGACCATTCCCAATATCAACAATCTAATATTTACCCACAGTTTCGATTTCACAAGATTTACCAACTTTTTCGTTTGGTTAATACACCCAACTGTATCAAGCTGGGGAGTGTTATGGTCAGAGTACATATTTGAACATGCGGTCTTGTAGATTTCAACAGTGTTGATTACATGTAGTAGTATTGGTAGGGTAATCTCTTGCCCTGTTTAAATGTAAAACAACAGATGTGAGAAACTTCTGTTTATGCAGTTATAGGATAGTGTTTGTAATTTGGCCAATACTCACTGCTCATATCCATTTTTATGCATTTAGTAAACTTGGCTAGGTGTATTTAGGTCACCAGAACGCATTAAATGATTGGAATCATATCGAATTAAAATGTCAGGTCTGCTGGACAAGGTAAGTCATTGTTTCAAGTCAGACTATATACATGAACTTCTGTTCTTGATTCTGCTCACCTTTGAACTGTTGTTGACCTCATTACCCCTAGTTCTGGAACACCTGTGAAGGCAAAGGTCAGTTGAAAGCGTGGTATCTGCAGTATTCACCCCCTGGATACTGCAATTTTGCCTATTTGCAAAATTGTTTGAGCTCCATCAGCTTTTAACAATATGTAACTATTTCCACATTTTCAACTGGATTGAGGTCTGGGCTTTACATGTACATTTTGTCATAGACTACCATGTCATCTGGCAAACTTGCCAAACTGATGTGGGCTGCCTTCAACAATGGCTTTCTTTTTGCAACTCCCAAACAGCTGTCAGGCAATTGTAGTATGCAAAGGGTCTCCTAGCTCAGCTGTGGAAGACTAACTCCTAGAGCTGCTTAAGGCCTTTTGGCCTCAGTGAGAAGTACACTTCTCACCTGGATAATCCATTTTGGTGAGCCTGTGCTAGTCTGGTTTACAGTTGTGTTATTCTGTCCATTTTTTATAATGGACTATACTGTTGGGGGATTTTCAATGCTTTGGAAATGTTCTTATATCCTACCCCTGGTTCCTGCTGATTCTGGATTTACTTTGAATGTTCCTTCATCTTTATGATGTTGTCTTTTTTAAGAATTGTACTAACCAAAATGAAAAACTAAACACCAGTATATACTCACCTGGGCTACTTGTGGGATGCAACATATATTGCCTGCTGGATTTTCCAGTGGAACGGTGTCAGCTTGATAAATATACCATTTGTCGCATGAGATAAGAGGAGGCTGAAGCACAAGAACTTGACATTGGGCATTTTGAAGTATTGACAATTTTCCGTTTTGTATCTTAAAGACCTAAGAAAAATCTGCAGTTGATCCAACCGGCAGGGTAAGTGTGATGAAGATTCAGCTCTGCAGTAGCTTATCAGTCACCTGAAAACGATGACAACTGGTTCCTTCCGCAAGATGCAACGACCCCAAGTTGATTCTCAGAAACAAATCAATGGAAGTTAATGTGTGACTACTGAACTGTGGAATTTGAGTCCGTGGCTTTCATACACCCCACCATGGGTCCAGATAAACCACACCAGTTCAATCAACGATATTGTCTACAAAAGACAGTCAGCTTTCCTATAACACAACAGTTGAGTTGTAAAGTAGTAACTTGTTTCTAAATACATTTTGAATGTAATAAACTCAGTCAACTTACTGCTAGCAGCCTAATGAAATGAAAAGTGTTTTTCTGTGCCCTGTAGTTATTATTCACTAATTGTCAGCAGGTCATTGCTCAACATCTTTTCAACATGAAGCCAAAAAAGTTTTGAAGACATCTTACACCAACATGTCTCAGATATAATTATTTACAATTCAATATTGATAATAGATCTGCTGGAAAGAATGCAGGGGTGCGGTTTTCTCTTAGCTTTTTTGTCATCTGATCACTTAACAGCTTAAGGAACAAAGAACAAAATAAATACCTCAAACCTACTTTTGTTAAATAATCAGTGTTTTAAAAGTAACTGTGATCTTTTCAAAAATGTATATTAAAAAGCTTGTAGTAGGTCATCATTATTAACAGCGTGTCTATCAGTTTAAAGGTAAAGTAGCAGGCTTACAGTGAATCCCAGCTGACAGGAAAAATCTGGTTTGGTATGATGCAGACCAGAAAGTTATTACATGTATACCCAGGTTGCTAATGGTGACTGTATGATGCCATATTAAAGTTATACCACAATAAAATTGTTAATCGAGATGTTTAAACATTGAAATGACCAGCAGGTCAAAAATACTTATACCTCAAGAGTAATTATATGTGGGCTCTTCATAGGCATAGTTTTCAGAGGTAAACACATAGCAATACAACCAGGTGAATTGTAGACAGGAACAACTAGGACCCCACAGGCAGAAACTAGATCAGCAACACGATCCAATGAACTGTGGAGAGGAACAGCAAGGACTCCACATGCGGAAAATAGATCAGTACCACAACCAGGTGGACAAAAACGGCCTGGAGTCCACAGTAAGAAGCTAGATCAGCAACATGACCAGATGAATTGTGCCCAGGAACAGCCAGGAGTCAACAGGCAGAAACTTGATCCAGAACACGACTAAGTGGAATTTCAACAGTTTTCTCTTAGGAACAGCCCAGACTCCAATGGCAGAAACAAGATCAGCAACAACCAGGTGGAATTTAACAGGAACAGCCAGGATTCAAGCCAAGCTGACCATGTTCGAAGGGTTCAATATCTCATTGAGAAAGAAAGGAGAGATGCTGTATGAACCTAGTCACACAGAACCACCATAGTGTACATTTTCCTCAATGCTTCTCTGAAATATTGATGGGACTGAAATGTCAGTGTATTTTCTGTACTGACTAAATAACTACATCTGTTGGACCTTCCTTTCTCTCTTGGCCTTACAAACAAGCAGTATGATACAGCAATGTTGCTTCATTGTTTACACATGGTCATTATTTGAAAATGTGGTGAAAAGCTGATGTAGGAATAATCAGATAAAGATTGAATGAATAGCAATGAAAAGAACAATTGAGTTCCTCTACTGAATATTTGGCTGTATCAATGAAAAAGTTGTTCTGTATGTTAAATCTGACTGCAAAGAGTTTGGTGATCACATCTCCTACGACACACAATAACATTAAAAGATGACAGGGTCATGTTTACCAATGTGTTGCATAACCTCTTAATTTACCAATATAAAAAGAAGAGGTGAAGCAACGCACTGGTAAGCATGCCCCTGTCCCAGTGTTTTTGAAAGGTTTTGCTGGCATCAAATTCAAAATGAGAGTGTATTTTTTCAGAAACAATAAAATGTCTCAGTATCAATATTTGATATGTTGTCTTTCTACTATTTTCAATTAAATATAGGGATAAATTATTTGCACATCTTTGCATTCTGCTTTTATTTGCATTATACATAGCATCCCAACTTTTTGGGATATGGTGCTGTATTTGAGAGAGCCCCAGTATGCTTATGTGTGTCTGGATGTGTTTCCAGCTATGGTAATGTTTTCAATCAGCTACCTAGTTCAAAACCATATGTTCGCATAAGAGTGTTTGGTTACAGCGTTACTATTTCTATTCGTACTACAGACACTACATGTACTCCCAACCCACAGAAACAAACACCCATGCAAAAAGGTGTAGGTTTATGTTGCATATCAGTGTCAATGGCGGGGGATCATGACTCCATGGGATTTTCCCCTATTTTCCAGGAGAGGTCAAATTTACAGTCTGTAATATTAACGAAGTCATGACCCCACCCTTTTCAGCCATTGGTTGAAGTTTCAGTTGAAATGTTTATTTTGGATTTCTCTGGGTCATTACTCGAAAATCACCAGACCTGCAGGAGATTCCAAGATTTCATAATTTGTTAAGCCTTCCACTGCTCAAAAACCACTCCCTTGACTTCCATTCAGGGGAGGCAATAGTAATAGTGACACATTGTGAAAAAATGCAATAATAAAATTCAATAATATTAGATAATTTTTGATATGTGTGTGTTAACTGCAAAGGACAAATAATATGGATAATGATAGGCTTGATAACGCTTGTGGTCTGTGCTAGACCTCAATGGAGGAAACAGCTTTCCCTTTCACAGTGAACTGCAGAGGTATTTAGACAGTGACTCATTTTCAGTTTTTTTTCTCTATTCCCGGACTTTTGATTTCAAATAATATATTAACCTCAAAGTTGAAGTGCAGATTTTCATCTTTTATATTACAACCCCCGTTTCCAAAAAGTGCACAAAACGCAATAAAAACAGAATGCAATGATGTGCAAATAATTTACTCCCTAAAAATAGTACAAAGACAACATACCAAATGTTGAAACTATGAAAGATTATTGTTTTTGGAAAAATACATGTACATTTTGAATTGCCAGCAACACATTTAAAAAAAGGGACGGGGCATGTATTGCATCACCTCTTGTTTTAAAAATAGTCTGTATGCGTTTTGGAACTGAGGAGACCAGTTGCTGTAGTTTTGAAAGTGAAATGTATTCCCATTCTTGCTTGGTATAGGATTTCAGCTGCTCAAAATTCAGGGTATCTTTTGTCATCTTTTTCCTTTCATAATGCACCAAATTTTTTCAATGGGTGACAGGTCTGGACCGCAAGCAGGCCAGTTTAGCACCCAGACTCTTTAACTACGGAGTCATGCTGTTGTAATACATGCAGAATGCGGTTAGGCATTGTCTTGACTTTTTCAAGGCCTTCCCTGAAAAAGGCAGCATATGTTCACGGATGATTTCTGTAATTAATTTCAAATTTGATTCATCAGACCTCAGGACAGTTTTCCACTTTGTCTCAGTCCATCTTAAATGAGCTTGGGTCCAGAGAAGGCAATTCTGGATCTTGTTTCTATATGGTTTCTTCTTTGCATGGTGGATGCAGCACTGGATGCAGCGACATACTGAGTTCACAGACAATGGTTTGGGAAGTGCTCCGGACCTCATGCAGTGATTTCCACCACAGAATCGCATCTGCTTTTAATGCAGTGTCGCCTCTGGCATGCAAGATCACGGCCATCCAATATATTTTTTTCGGCCTAGTCCGTGGCATACAGAGATTTCTCCAGATTCTCTGAATCTTTTAATGATATTATGTATGGTAGATTATCAGATCCACAAACTCTTGGCAATTGTATGTTGAGAAACGCTATTCTTAAATTGTTACATTATTTGCCCGCGCAGTCTTTTACAGAGTTGTGAACCCCTCCCTATTTTATTTCTGAAAGACTCATCCTGTCTTGGATGCTCTTTTTATACCCAGTCTTGTTATTTACCAGTTGCCAATTCACTGAATTAGTTCTACAAGGTTCTTGTTTAGTATTACACAACGTTTCCAGTCTTTTGTTGCCCCTGTCCCAGATTTATTTAAACATGCTGCTGGCATTAAATTCAAAGCGGGCATTTAAACTGATCCAAAACATTTTGGGGAACACGTAATCATCACACTATAACACCAAGTCAGTCAAACTTCAAGGATATCAATCTGTCTAGTTAGGAAACATAAGTGAGTGTGAATCAGTGTCACCTGTTTTGATGCACTGAAGAGGCAACAGCAAGACAACCCAGACAAATGGAATCGTTTTGCAGGTTGTGACCACGCAAAATTGCTCATTCCTTAACCTTCCTGACGGATTATTCTCTAGTTTAGCATTTTGCTAGTGTCCTTGTCACTAGCGGTAGCATGATGTGGAAGCTAAAGCCCATTCAGGTTGTACAGGTTGTCCAGCTCCTCCAGGAGGGCACATTCAAACTTGCCATCGCTAGAAAGTCTACTTTTAGGCACCGGGATGAAATAACCTCAGACCTTATGCTGGTGCAGTGGGCCCTGGGTTCCTCCTGGTGCAGGACAATGCCTGGCCTCAAGTGGCCAAAGGGTTTAAGTTCTTGGATGCCTTTTACTGGCCCTCACGTTCTCCAGACCTAAATCCAATTGAGAACCTCTGGGATGTTATGTATTGGTGCATCCGATGCCACCAAGTAGTGCCTCAGACTGTCCAGGAGCTCACTGATGCCCTGATGCCCTGATCCCCCAGGACATCATCTGCTATTTCATCAGGAGCATGTCCAGACATTGTTGGGAGTGTATACCAGCACGTTGTGAGTTGCCATGATGAAATTCATGCAAGTTGGAACAGCCTGTGTTTTAAATTGTGTACTTAGATTTTTGGTGTGAGTTTGAATTCAGCCCTCAATTGGAAGTGTGATCTAAGTGCTCCCTTTTTTATTTTGATCAGCTTCTTTGGAAGATTTTCATTTGAAGTTAGGGTTACTTTCATACATGTCCCCATGTTTAGGTACCATAAGAATGTAGGATGTTTTACATTATGTACAATAAAATTGACATGTTTACTACTTGGATATTCTTTGCATGGAATGATTGTCTGTAATTTGTGACCCATAGACATCACTAGACACTAGTTCTTCATTTTATTTTTATTTCAGGGACTTTTTGCCTTTAGCCTTGTCTTCAACCAATTCAGATCAGAGAATTGAGTTTGCCTGTCAAGAACTTTCAATATTCTTGGAAAACCTATGTAGTGTGTGTTATGGTGTTTGTTTTGCTGTGTGATGAAGCTCCATCCAATGATTTCTGTGACTGAGCACGCAAAATGTTTCTGTACACTTCAGAATGCATCCTGTTGTTGCCGCCAATCAATGAAGACAATTGGGCAGCTAAGTTGGTATGCCTTTTTTTCCTTAACACTTTCCTTTTTTCATCACTCTGGTACATCGTTTCTCCACAGTATATTTTTTCCCCGCTTATGTAAAACACTTTTTAGGCCATCCTTCTATGAGGTACATAACAGTTTTTGCACCTTGCAGTTTATCATCTGTGGTTCAGCTAGTGTTATTGATGGTAGTGGGTGATACATCCTTACCTATCTCCTTGATCGTGTTCCAAATCTGTCACATATATTTTTGTTGTCATAGTGAGGTTGTTTGCATTTGCTGAGGTCACCAGTGGTTTCTTTCTTCTTCTTAATGTCCCAAACAGTTGATTTCAGGACACCTAATGTTTAGCTTTGTCTCCTGATTTATTTCCATGCACACTACCGTTCAAAAGTTTGGGGTCACTTAGAAATGACAGTTTTAGAAAGAACAAATTGTTTTACATTAAAAACACATCAAATTGATGCTGACCTTCTAGATAGTGTTGAAAAGAAAAAGTCAAGTCTCAGACTGGCGAATAAAAATGATTAAGATCGGTAAAACAACACAAGAAACTGTATACTGGAAGATTGGTAAAAAAGCAGACAGATGAATCTAAGTTTCAGGTGATCGGATCACAAAAAAGGAAATTCATGACACACAGACCAAATGAAAAGATGCTGGAAGAGTGCTTGATGCCATCTGTCAAGCATGGTAGAGGCGACGTGATGGTTTGGGGGTGCTTTGATAGTGGTAAAGTGGGAGACTCATACAGATTAAAGGGATCTTGAAGAATGTACATGGAGCTCTTTCTTGGTGTACCAGGACGTTGCAATCTCTGAGCTCAATAGTGCAATGTTTTGACAATGTCTGAGACAGTTAAATCTGGTTAATATACCTTATGATGGCCAGCTGAACTTGCATTAACACCTCTTTGTTCTAAGTGGCTGCCTCTGGTGCCCATATTCTGCTGCAGCATGGGCTGATTCCAACCTACAATCGTTCCGAAAAAATCCTATCCTCTGACACCATTCACAACTTTCCTGTCCAATAAAGTATAAAATGCCTACAAAAATGTCACTTAAAAAACAAACACTTGGTCACACACAAGCAAACGATAAAAGCCCCCCAAATTGTCATTGTCCAAATACTGGAGGATTTATCTTTATTGACATAAATAAGTATACACTATAAACAATGCTACAAGTCAAAAATGAACTATTTCATTTGTAAATTTGACTCCATAATGCTTTGATGAACGTTAACAAGTGAAAACATCAGCTATGTCTTCATTTAGGCCTATTTAAGAGAATTTCCATTGTGTGGTAATGCCTGACCTGGGTGCACACGCGCACCCACATAGAGAACCCTACGCACACAGTTTGTGAACAGGTACGCGCGCCTTGCACCCTATTGGGAAATGTTAAACTATGGCCTCTTTCAGCTAAGTCATTAACCAAAGATCGTGACCGATTGGGTTTCTATAAAAGCCGAAGTTTCTTCCTAAAACGGCCTGCTTATTTACTCCGGAGGCTGTTGAATTTGAGAAGTCGACATGAAGCTGCATTTTGTTTTTGCGCTGGTAGGATGCATCGGTAAGTAGCCTTATTCACACAAAAATAGTTACGCGTGGAAGCTAAAAACAACATTTTGCTCTGATCTATATTCTAATGTAAGCTTTGCATTTATTCTATTCTCAGTTACGGCGTATGTTTCACCCGCTGATGTACCGGTGAAATGGTGCGTCACGTCGAGTGCAGAGCTGAATAAATGCTCTGCTTTAGTAGCGAAGAACCCGCAGTTTGCGTGCGAGAAAAGGTTAAACTCTCTCGAATGCATAAAAGCCATTAGCGTAAGTAACGATATAATTTTTCTTGAATCTATCAAACCTCCTTTTAACATCATAAGCGTTTGCAATGACATTTGCAGTAGTAGGCTATAAACGCTGTTGTGTTTTAGATTTATTTCGCGATCAGCCAACATAACGTTTTGGAGTTGCAATATTTTAATTTAAGGCATACGTAATTTTAATTTCAGCAAAAATTCTAATTTATTTTTATTTTGGTCCATAAATAACACTCTTAACAACGTTGTGAAGTGCACTTCCAGAGTTTCCTGTCCTACTTGTCGTTGACCAATGTATATCTTTTTCCTACCAGGCAGGAGAGGCTGATGCCATCACTCTGGATGGAGGGGATATCTACACAGCCGGCCTCAACAATCATAACCTGCAACCCATCATTTCAGAGGACTATGGCAAGAGTAGGCATTTCATGATCAATAATAGAATTTTCAATAAGCATTACATTTTTTAATGTGCTGTACATATTGTTCGATACGACTTTAGTGTAAGGCTGTTTAATGGTATGGATATTGGTGAATGGATGCGTCTGCGTATACAGTGGACTTTTGGACTTTGTTAGCATTTCTTCTAAGAGAAAGAAGACATTTCTGTACTTTGAATCAAAATAAAGGGGATTCAAGCTCAGTGGCGTAGAATCGGGGGGAAGGGGGTGCTAAGTATATAGGTCCCTAATGTGTAGAGTCATTTTGAATCTTTAATAAAGAGAGGGGTGCCTATGCACAGGGCCCAGAATTTTGTGCTACACCCCTGTTCTACTGTAGCTACATGTGTTTTTGGCTGTTATATTGATGGCTGATTTTCTCATCCATTAGACACTAAGAGCTGTTATTATGCTGTGGCTGTGGTCAAAAAGGACAGTACATTCAAGATCCGCGATCTCAAAGGGAAAAAGTCCTGCCACACTGGCTTGGGCAAATCTGCTGGCTGGAACATTCCCATCGGCACCCTGGTGGATATGAACCTGATCGATTGGGCCGGCATTGAGGACAAACCCTTAGAGGAGGGTGAGTAAAAGCAAGGAAAACTTAAACTTGCACTCCAGTCATGCGATCATCCCATTAGAATTGCAGAGCTCCCCCAAAACAGGCTTTTCTTAAGAAGTTATTCCACCTTGTCTAAAAGGGTCCTTACACTTTCTAACATATATCACCACCCAATAAAATCTCACTCAAAATAAAGTTTGAGTGTGCCACAGGTTGTTTGGGGAGAGGGATGCACAGCTCAGTCTGTTTCAAAAGGATAGACGCAACATTTTTGATGTTTACAAAAATAACACCTTTTCTGGAGAATGTCCAGTGTGCATTTTATTAAACTGGAACTTAATGATTGATTGAATTAATTATGCATCTAATGACTTATGATGTATAAATGGTCACTTCACATTTCTTTACTTTGTCAAAAAAATGGTATCCTATTATAAAGAAATTAATGGCTTCAATCTTAGTGATAAAGAGGCCTCTAGATGAATTAGACAGTTATATACAGTAGAAGAGTGTTCAGTAAGAGAAAAGTAGGACACAGTGCAGTAGTATGCAGTACAAGAGTGCAGCAAAAAAGTACAGTATATTGCATCACAGTATTAAAGTGGGGTACAGTTTCAAGCGTACGTTTATTTTATAATTCATGTGGAAAGGATCGCATATGTAGTTGTCTGTATAGTGAGAATATTATGCTACGCATCCAAACAACATAGTAAAGGTAATTAAGGGTCAAATGTTAAATACATTAATTTAAAAAGAGCATAATATACCCATTTATATACTCTATAATAGAGTTGTTGCATATTTCAATCAAATTCAAATCCAATAAAATAAATGCCATCAAATCCATCTGTTCCAATTACCATTGCCTTCCTTACTTGGAGTTGCACTTCCTTACCCGAGGGGTAATAATCCAGATAACTGGATTAGTAATTTTGCTATATCTGTCAAACCAGAACTTGAATTTTCCGCTGCTAGAAAGACAGCCTTACCAGAAACCATAGCATCATATGTTCTTAACCAAACCTGCTACCTACTAGATGAAGTTGATCTTATCCTTTCCAAGTGAATAAAACAAAGTTTAGCCCCCAATCAAATTTTAATAAGTCACTATAGCCTACTAGGTGCTGAGGCTGTGTCGGGGAGTGACTACAGCACCCCCACTTCCCACAGCTATGATGTTGCATGCACACCCCAGTTGTCAGCTCATCCAATCTGTCTTTCACTTAGCCTGATGATTTTATTGAGAATCCAACATTCCGGAACCAAAAACTATGGGACTCTCATCTGGTTAAGGAAATACTGATATTTTCAGGGAACCCTGGATTTGTTGAGATATCTTTGGTTTTAACCTTTGTCTAACCATCACAAATTGAACACATTGAATTGTATTGGAATTTAAATGAAAATTAATACACAGTTATAATATAAATAAAAAAGTAAATAAATCATTCAAAATGGTAATATATAAAAAAAATATATATTTCTGTCAATCCTATGGCCTTCACCAATAGGCGTAGAAGACCCTGACGATTCCCCCCGGCATTAAAGCACAAATTGTTTTGCCAGTCAGTTTTACATGTTTATTTGTTTTTCAGCGGTGAACGAATTTTTCGCAGCCAGCTGTGTTCCTGGAGCCAAGGAACGTAAACTGTGCCAGCTGTGTAAGGGAGACTGCTCCAAGTCTCACAAGGAGCCTTACTATGATTACTCAGGGGCCTTCCAGTGAGTATACATCTAGATCTTAAGAGCCTGTTACCACCTCTGCAAAGCTCCCATCTATTTATTGATGTACCATGTAACATCAAGTTGTAATTAAACCTGCCTGCATATAGAGTTTGAATGTCTTCTTTAGCTGAAAATGTATGGTTGAAGAATAGTAGTTTTGAGGTTGGTAGCTTTTATGCTTTAAGGGCTAGAGATTTAACGATTAAACCAGCCTGCATATATATTTTGAAGTCCATCCTTGTTTTGCTCTACCTGTTTTGCAGTCTCTTTCTTTACCTGGTAACCCTGATTGGTCAATGAAATAGGTTGTTGTGGTCATTGATGTAACTGTCTTTCCACACCAGGTGCCTAAAGGATGGAAAAGGCGATGTTGCCTTCATCAACCACCAGAGTATACCTGGTCAGTATCAAGGCTACTTTAACATATTGCTTTCAATGCGAATAAATGGACCAACATTAAATTAACAATTGTAAAATTAAAAACATTGCTTCTAGCATTGCAATTACATACTGGGAAACAGTACAAATGTTTTTTTACAGTGTAAATGTCCATATTTCACAAACAAAACCACCTCTTATCTGCTTTCAGACATAGACAACGCAAACTACATGCTGTTGTGCAAAAATGGAGAAAGGGCTAACATCGACAGCTATGAAACGTGCAACTGGGCCAAAGTACCTGCCCATGCAGTGGTCACCCGCAAGGACCCGGAGCTGGCCAAGACCATCTACAGTAGCCTGGTTGCAGTCAAGGTACTGAACATCATGGTCATCTGTCAATTACAAAGCCAGAATCACTAGGACCAGAGTACTATGTACTTGTATTTCAGTAATTAGATGTACTTGCTTTTGTTCGTACTTAATATTGTTAATCTGTTGGAACCTCTATGGTTGAAGAATTTATGGTTGAAGAATAGTAGTTTTGTGGTTGGTAGCTTTTATGCTTTAAGGGCTTTAAAGCATAAAAGCTACCAACCACAAAACTACTATTCTTCAACCATAAATTTTCAGCTAAAAAAGACATTCAAACTCTAAATGCAGGCTGGTCTGGAACTGTGTGCTTGTGCATAGTTTTTGCATACCATTTTATAATTCTTAAACAAAAACTGTTTTAAAGGGGCCTAAAAAAATCCATTGATATAAATGGGAATTATTAGGATTTTTCACTGTCCTTAAAATGTCTAAATGCATTTTTTAAATGTGTATACAACCAATACCAAATTTACTTAAGAATGGAATTAAGAATGTACATACACATAAAAAGTGGTATTTATCAAATGGTCCTATGCCCTTTATCAGGGCATCGCATATTGGACATTAGTATGGTTCAATGATCGTGAATTCCCCTGTTTATCGTGCTGATGTTCACATTGCGACAGTAAGTAGCACCACTAGCATTATTGCATGCATGTAGCTTTAAATGAACAAAGTTTTACTAGAGAGATGTGGTTCGGGATTGTGGCTTAAACCTAACCTTAACCGCACTGGAGTATTACCGTGACTACTCTTCATGCAGATTTGCATTTGGGAGTCCATGTCACCCAACACCGACCGACTCTTGATACATAACTTGTATACATGAACCGGAACACATACTTGGCAGTCTATACTGTGCACATAGTGATGGCCAAACGAGGCTTCATTAGTGTTATTTTAACAACAGGATAATATGCCGACAGCACTCAGATATTCTTTATCACAATAAAAGCATTGAACTTAATAAGGCAGTATAGTTAACAATGTAGTCTGTAAAAAAGAACAGACAAGAACAGTATAGGAAAGGACATTAACTTAAAATATACAAACTAGATTTGTAACTATTTTGCCTTAAATATTTCAATGATGGCTTTTATTTTGAAAAAGAAAATCTGCGTTAGTGCTGCTAGCATAATATCCTGCCTCTAGAAGAATGGTAATGTAGCCTCATAGGACCATCACTAAGTGTACGTTCTTATTTAGGCAAATGTGTTGCCATTTTACACACACCGGTAGAGAATCATCATTATCAATCAATACCACTTATTCTCAGACTACGTTCTAATGGACGAGCATGGATACAGTGGGGCAAAAAAGTATTTAGTCAGCCAACAATTGTGCAAGTTCTCCCACTTAAAAAGATGAGAGGCCTGTAATTTTCATCATAGGCACACTTCAACTATGAGAGACAAAATGAGAAAAAAAGTCCAGCGAATCACACTCTTGGATTTTTTATGAATTTATTGGTAAATTATGGTGGAAAATAGGTATTTGGTCAATAACAAAAGTTCATTTCAATACTTTGTTATATACCCTTTGTTGGCAATAACAGAGGTCAAACGTTTTCTGTAAGTCTTCACAAGGTTTTCACACACTGTTGCTGATATTTTGGCCCATTCCTCCATGCAGATCTCCTCTAGAGCAGTGATGTTTTGGGGCTGTCGCTGGGCAACACAGACTTTCAACTCCCTCCAAAGATTTTCTATGGGGTTGAGATCTGGTGACTGGCTAGGCCACTCCAGGACCTTGAAATGCTTCTTACGAAGCCACTCGGGTGGGGTGTGCCCGGGTGGTGTGTTTCGGATCATTGTCATGCTGAAAGACCCAGCCATGTTTCATCTTCAATGCCCTTGCTGATGGAAGGAGGTTTTCACTCAAAATCTCACGACACATGGCCCCATTCATTCTTTCCTTTACACGGATCAGTCGTCCTCATCCCTTTGCAGAAAAACAGCCCCAAAGCATGATGTTTCCACCCCCATGCTTCACAGTAGGTATGGTGTTCTTTGGATGCAACTCAGCATTCTTTCTCCTCCAAACACGACAAGAGGAGTTTTTACCAAAAAGTTCTATTTTGGTTTCATCTGACCATATGACATTCTCCCAATCCTCTTCTGGATCATCCAAATGCTCTCTAGCAAACCTCAGACGGGCCTGGCTTAAGCAGGGGGACACGTCTGGCACTGCAGGATTTGAGTCCCTGGCGGCGTAGTGTGTTACTGATGGTAGCCTTTGTAACTTTGGTCCCAGCTCTCTGCAGGTCATTCTCTAGGTCCCCCCGTGTGTTTCTGGGATTTTTGCTCACCGTTCTTGTGATCATTTTGACCCCACGGGTTGAGATCTTGCATGTAGCCCCAGATCGAGGGAGATTATCAGTGGTCTTGTATGTCTTCCATTTTCTTATAATTGCTCCCACAGTTGATTTCTTCACACAACTGATTTTTTTTATCCTAAGAACCAACGATTTATGAAGGAAAATCATGGACATTAACAAGGTTGCCCAAACTTTTGCAGACCACTGTAATTTGTTAGTTTAACTACCTGAGTATTTACACGTTATCGATTTTATTAATTTAAACTTTTTATTATTAAAATATAATTTTTGGCGATATAATCAATGAAACACATACACAAATAAAATGTCAAAGAAATAATAATAATTGCAATTTTGACTCTGGCACCAAACCAAAAATGTCCCCTATTTTCATGTCACCCTACCACTGGAAAGCCAAAAACATTACATGGCAGCTGTATGTCTTTGGGGGCAATAAAAAAATCTCCAGCAGACAATAAAAAAAGTTTGATTCAAAACACATCGAGAAAGATATCATCATACATGAAAATATTGATAGTATACAACATTATTGGAGGTTATCACTGTCAGTGAAGCAGTCCACTCTGTCGGGAGAGTCAGTGTCCGTCACTCCCGCTTGCTGCAGCCAGAGACATTTCTAGGATCACAATACATTTGGGGCTTAGCTCATGTCCGAAGAAATTGTAATGTACATGCTAGCTTAGGGTGACCCCATTTTAACCCCCCAAATCAGGAACCTTAAGTGTACTGCACATTAACGCATACGCACATGTATGTGCAGGGGCTGGACCCGTTAGTTATTGCTGTATTCACTGTCCTGTGTTTTTCTCCTCCCTCGAGCTTTGTTGAGAATTGTTGCTTTGCTAAGCAGTTCTATGCAGTTGTTGGTTTGGCTTGGACATGTGTGTGGAAACATTACAGTATTTTTATTATTTTTACTGTGTTGAAAACCATGAAAATTTGTTAGTGAATGTCAAAAACCGAGACTTTTGAAAGGTTTACAAATATTTGTTGAGACCCAGGACACCCAGCTTGAAACCAGGACAATCCCGGGAAAACCGAGATGTCTGGCCAGCCTTTGCTAACTGCCTACACGTATACTTTGTCAATCAGACATCAACTCTATAGTGGCATCTTTTTCTATTGCTCTTAGAAGAATGATTGAAAAAATGTCCTCTCTCTCTTTCACAAAAAAAAACACGTGCCAAATAGTGATAAGTACCGTAATTCCCTGTTAATAACCTGAACCATCTAAATACTACATCGTTCATTTTATAGCTTTGTTTGTATACCATGTCAAGGCTGTGCATACATTTACGAACACTATCAAACCAACATTCAAAATGATAAATACCACACTTTCCCCTTACAGGATTTCAAGCTTTTCTCCTCTGAAGGCTACGGAGACAAAAATCTGATGTTCACGGATTCCACAAAAAAACTGGTGCAGCTGCCCTTGACCATAGACTCCTTCCTCTACCTGGGAAGTAATTACTTCAGTAGCATCCGCTCCCTGACCAAAGGTAAGGCCACACGCCCTCAGACACACAATTTATTGTTTAATTTCTAGGACCCAAATAATGAACAGGGCTCTGTATCACCGCCACTCAGGAATAAAAGGTTCCCGCCCCCACAGAAATACAAACACATGACTGTAAACTCATTAGCTCTTTGCTTCTCAGAGAATTCTGCCAAGACCTCTGAATCCATCAAGTGGTGTACTGTGGGCCATGCTGAGAAGAATAAGTGTGACATGTGGAGTATTAACAGTGAGTCAGAAGGAGGAGACAAAATAGAGTGCCCAAATGCAGCGTCGGTGGAGGAATGTATCAAGAAGATCATGGTACGGATATGGGACATAAGAGGTCATATTTGGTCCGACTTTGGCAGTGTCAAGACAGTTGTTTAATTACCAGGAAAAATTATGAGTAAGAATGACAAGCTTTGGTTTAAAGTGTCTGCTGGGTTCCATATGTTATTTTGGAGAACACGGTTTGTGAGATGTGTGTGTAAACTTTCTTACCTGGAAAGTATATTATGAAATGACATTCATTCAACACTTTTGCTTTAGAAAAAAGAGGCTGATGCCATGGCTGTTGATGGTGGGCAAGTGTACACCGCTGGAAAATGTCAACTGATCCCCGCCGTGGTGGAGCAGTATGATAACTGTAGGTCACACACACACACACTACCCTCATGTGTCAACATTTGTCCCTTCCTGCCTATTCTGTCTCAATACATTAAAAAAAAACACTCAGTGACATAATGTAGTATGTCCATGCAGTTAATACCGTTACCATGAATCTTTCCCTTTCTCTAATACAGTGAAGTGCAGCGGCACTGGTAGTGGTAAGTCCACTCACTTTTACCTACTCCCTAACAAAACCTCCACCATTCTATTATACCACAATATTTATTACACGTGTTGGACCAGTAATGGGCCTGAAAGTTGTCAAACCTAGTTCTGGATTGCTTTTTAACTTTTCATTCTTTGTCCACTTAGAGTCCTCCTCCTACTATGCAGTGGCAGTGGCAAAGAAGAGCTCTGGACTGACCTGGTCCACCCTGAAGGGCAAAAGGTCCTGCCACACTGCATTTGGCAGAACGGCAGGCTGGAACATTCCCATGGGTCTCATCTACAATTCGACAAAGGACTGTAACTTCAGTGAGTAGGCAGATGATTGTACATCTCAGTTCTTCTGACACAATTCATCAAAAAGCTCTGCACATAGATTAGCCTCATGTTTGAATCTGTGCATGAGTCTGCAATATGTCTCATCCTTCGCTTGTGTCTGTTGATAAATGAAATGTATCTCAATAATCTTCCTGTTTTCAGGTAATCACTTCCCTAAGGGCTGCGCCCCTGGATCTGAGGTCGGTTCTACCTTCTGTAAAGCATGTGTGGGCAATTCTAAGAGTGTTGGAGGAGAGGCTTCCAAGTGCAAAGCAAACACTGATGAACAGTACTTCGGCTACACTGGAGCCTTCAGGTAGGGGGCACTACAGACAAAATGGTGGACTGAGGGGAGTACTCATGTCCTCTTCCTATGCAGAATTGTGAAAGCCGTCCATGTAGGCCTTTTGTTTGCAGAAGACACGAGAAACATTGACGTGTGTGTGTGTTTTGGGGCTTTTAGAGTATACTAAATGTGTTTTCTGATCTATTTGTCACTAGCTTATGAGATTTCTTTTTGTCTGTTTTGGTCTGTCTTTGGTCTATTTCTAGATGTCTGGCTGAGGGAGCTGGAGATGTTGCCTTCATCAAACACTCTATTGTGTCAGAGAACACTGATGGTGTGTTTATTATTCAAACTGATGTTTTATTCTTCTCTCTCAGCTTCACTCATTCTCAATTTTTTGATTTTGAGATATTATGGCCTTGTGTTATCTTAATAGTTGATCAAAAGGTTCAGAGGTAGGTGTGTCTTTTGATGCACTGCTTGCTTTGCCGTTCTGCATCTTATTGAACTACTCGCCCAACCAAGTTGTCTTTCCTGGCACATGTGCTGGTGGTAAAAGCGTTCCCCAGGCAATAATCAGTTTTAAGCTTGCAGACATTTCAGACTCCCAAAATCTTTCTCCCTCTGTTCAACCTTCTCTCTAGGGAAAGGTGCAGATTGGGCTAAGAATCTGAAGTCCGCTGACTATGTGCTGCTTTGCAAGGATGGCAGCACCAAGCCAATTGACAAGTTTCTGGAGTGCCACCTGTCCAAAGTGCCAGCCCATGCTGTGATAACCCGCCCAGAGATCAGCAGCAATGTGAAGAGCTTCCTCCAGGAACAGCAGGTGGGTGTCAGGCTAATAACCAGGTCTGTTTGTGCACCAGGCCAGCCCTTTGTCAGGGCTAGGAGGTTTGCGTTTAGCTAATGATGAAGAACCCCTTACTTATGGGCTGCAGAGTTAGTAAGGTTTGGTTGTAGCCAAGCACTAACAAATTAACATAAGCACTGTGGCCCTTTATATTTTCTGCTGTGCACCTCAAGCACTGATGTAAGATTACATTGGGGGTTCTCTGGGAATTCATTAAATTCACAGTGGAAGAAATAACTTGTCATTTTCAAGGTATGTCATTGATATTGAAATATTGACAAATATTTTCTCCCTGTGTTCAGACCAAGTTCGGTTCTGGTAGCAGCAGCACATTCAAATTGTTCCAGTCAGAAGATGGAACTAACTTGCTCTTCAAAGATTCCACTAAGTGCCTCCAGAATACTAAATCTCAGTCATTCAAGGAATTCCTAGGCGAGGATTACATGATTGCAATGGAATCGCTCAGGTCTTGCGCTGACACTGCCTCAGGTAGATTTCCATCACCTGACATACCTACAAGCATGTAGATGTGTGCACAAATGCACACACGCATGTTTGTATTGAGATATTCTGGATGGCAAAAATCAGCATCTAGCTAAATCTTGTTCTGTTATTTCTCATTCAGATCTCGAGAAGTCTTGCACTTTCCATTCCTGCTAGAAGAAGTAGAGGAGCTCCTGTTTGTGGCTACAATAATCACTCACTTAATCACCTCAATGTTCAAGAACCCAAAGCAGTAACTGTAAATTCAGATAAAAGTGTTGTATGAAAAGGTTTATGTAACTGTGCTTTTCCTTCCTTTGATAAAAACAAGATTTCAGTTACAGAAAATAATGATATGATAATGATGACTGTTTTGCAATGTAGTGGATATGTCTGCCACGCAAGAACTGGTGTTTAGAGTATTTTTTTTAAATAACTACCAATCCACCAAACACAGGTCAAATTCATATTTGTTTTGGCTGTTCTTCAGCAAATTGTCCAACTGCCTTGGCATGCTCTTGAAATAAAGTGTACCCTTTTTCACAATGCAATCTTTTGCAAGAAGAGTTCTATTTGTCAGACTAAACCCAGTTAAGGTTTATATACATGAATGTTAGAATGTTGCAACTTTATTAATCATTACACCTAAAAGTAAACTCACTAGCGGCCCCCGACCGCAAGTGAGTCCTGACTGCTAGGAGAGAGGAGGCACCAAATCAAGTGTCCTCAAAAGGTGACAACACATTTGATGAGGCTGTGGAGGCTTTATTTTAGTCCAGTGCTTGGCTATTTTGGCCATTTCAAGTGAAATATAGTACAATCTGGGGTCTGGCAGTCTTAATCCTCCTTTATCTCTAGGTGAACACATTTTGCTAAGCTTCATTCTCTCTTTTCCCCTCCCAACAAAAGTCTTTAATTATTGTGTCATATCGTTTAAAAATTTGAGAAGTAGTAACTGGTACCATCATAAGTATATAATTGAATTGTGGTGATATCACCATTTTTATAATGTTAACTTTTCTCCATAATTTAAGACAAATTTTAGCCCATTTTTCTAGACTTGATATTTTGTAGTACTGGTTTAATGCCGCCATTTCCTCCACATCCTGACTCAGTTTTATTCCCAGATATTTAATCCCCTTTTGAACCAATTTTAACCCCAAACAGTGTCACTAAAGTTGAATTACATACTCCCGAAATAGGCATACCTTCCACCTTTTTCTAATTCTTCTTGTATCCTGATTATTTGGAATATGATTTTATTGTGTCCATTAAGTGGGGTATCGAATCCAATTGGTCTTTTACCAGCATCATAATGTCATCTGTGTATAATAGCAATTTGTGCTCTTTCCCGCGTCCATCCACCCCACTTGCCCCTACTTTCCTCGTATGGAGACTCGCAGAGAGTGCCCAGCACCTTAGTGGAATATAATTTGGCCGTAGATGCTGTCCTTGCACCCTGGATGGTGCGGACCACCGCAGCAGACAGACCTCTATTCAAAAGCCTGTCCCGCATAGGGGCCAGACCCTGAGAGTCCCTGATAGTGAGGGAGAGTGCAAAATCGAGCCCTTTGCTTGGGAGAGCATGTCCTTTCTGAACAGAACCGCTCATGGGCAGTCCGCCAGCAACTGGATCATCTACGGATATCAAATGGCTGCGGGTCGGTCTGTAAACAGAAGTGTCTGGACAGTTGAAGACTGGAAAAATGTTGCCTGGTCTGATGAGTCTAGATTTCTGTTGAGACATTCAGATTGTACATTCAGAATTTGGGGTACAGAATGAGAACATGGGTCCATCATGCCTTGTTACCACTGTGCAGGCTGGTGGTGGTTGTGTAATGGTGTGGGGATGTTTTCTTGGCACACTTTAGGCCCCTTAGTGCCAATTGGGCATTGTTTAAATGCCACGGCCTACCTGAGCATTGTTTCTGACCATGTCCAAAGCCGATGGCGTTACCGGGCATTTGATCATTTCACAGCAAGTGGGTTGGGAATTCACTAATGTTTCGCCTGTATGCTGTGAAAAAGTGTCTGTTTAGGTGTATTTTAATTCTAAAGGACACAACACAGAGTAATGTTGCTTTGCAAATGTATGTAACTTTCTGTACGTACTTGTAAATAGCACTAAGGGAAGTGGTTGAACATTAACTCCACACATCCCCCATACATTCCAAAGTTTGGGACCAGGAATAGGGAGGTTGAAACATACATTGCCCTTATACGATTGGATAACAGCTAGAAAGTGGAGGGAATGTGTTCTTGTATATATGGGCTGTTTAAGACAAAGACATTTGGAGAAGCACCAAGAAGACCAAGAGAGATGGAAAGAAGGCTGAACATCTAAGACAGACATGTACTATATTTTGTGAATTAACAGCAAGGAACGCTTCTCCCCCTGCCTTGGGTCCTTTATTATTCTGCAAAAGAGCTGGAAGCCAACAAAGCCCAAGTGAAAGCGTGGGAACGCTGGCATGGTCCTGCTGGGCTGAAACATGAGAGCGGGCACGCTCAGGGCTGGCAGGCAACGCGATGGGAGACGTCTCTGAACCTGCTAGCCTGTGCTTATGTTTAAGGGAGTTGGTGGGTAGGGAGGAAAGAATAGTTATACGTGCAACTCCCTGAGAAGACTCACTACCCTGAACATGGTTAGCCTTGCTCTTACCATTTCACTGAAGAGGGAAAGGAAATAGAGCGTCCACAAGAAAAACATTAGACGACCTACAGGCTACAGGGCGACAATGTGGGATAAGCCGCTCATTTGGGCCACTGCTCATATCCAATGGGGCAGACACTGAGACAGAGCGAGCACTCACTGAGTCTCCAATAGCCACTAAATTAGGTAAACTAGGGTATGTAAAACGCACAAGTGGTTTAACAGACTCCGACACCGCCTGCGTCTGCACAAAAGCACAACTTACACTTAAGCACCGTTTAGCTTGTTTATTGAGAGAACCTGCTCGTAAGGCAGAGTCTGCGATGTCGACACACTCAGACCTTGCTCTGGAGGAGGAAGAGACAGGGGCCGTGAGGGTGACGTCGCCACGCACTGCCCGCTCCACGCCTAGTCAGAACAGTCTGGGTTTCGTCGATGGCCACAGAGTATCCAGTCTGGGGGCGGGTTGTGTGCGTCGTACGGGAGGAGGAGCAGGAGCTGCGGTAGCCAGAGGAGGAGGCACAGGCCAGGGGGTCGGTGACACCCTTGGAAGCGTGAGCCGGTACCAGGCGGGAAACTCACGAACGATGAGTATCCTGATCCGGTGACAGGTCGGCACAACAGCATTCGGCGGCCAAAAAACTAAAGAAAGCCAATGGCACAATTTCTGAGGCTGAAGCAAAATAAATAAGCAATCAGTAGCACTCACCAAGCGTTTGCTGAATAAGAAAGGAGGGCCTACTCTGGGCTTACGGCTCCTATATAGGGGCAGGCAAGCCCTGATTGGCAGTTGCATCTTGCATAATGAGTTTTCAGTATGGCCGCTGATGCGGTTGGGGTGAACCACTAGGAGCTTGATTTTTACTTAATTTTTCCAATGGAGGAGCTAAGACAGCTGTTGGAGGAACGGATCAACCGCTTAGAAGATTTAGTCACACGAGCGCTTCTCCGGTCGGACTGTGGGTCTTGTCGCGTAGGTGAATCAACAAATGCTAATGCTAACGCAGCACAACAGGCTAACTCAATGCTACAGAGCTCTAAAGAATTCCCTATACTTGACAGAACGCAGTCAAAACTGGTGAATAGATCAAAACAATGTCAGCGCGGGCGACTGAATGAGACGATAACACAGCTTGAAATACGGGAAAGTGAACAATTCATTGACTCTGTTGCAGCAACTCTAGGGGTTGAGCTAACAGACGCTACTGGCCAGACACAGATTGGTATACATGGGATTACTTCAAATCTTGACTACTCTGCCACGGACCTGGCTGACACTCTCCCTTGGACATGTGCAAACGCCACTGGATTAACCGCAGAGGCTTTCAAACCAGCCCTTCCCAATGAAACATTTTACTGGCCCAACACCGGGGCTAGACCGAAGTCATCAACTCCAGCAGGGACTTGGTCTGACGTCGTGCGCCGCAGAGGCAAATCCAGTAAGAAATCAAATAAGAGAGCATCAACTCTCAATCCACCACCCGAACTCTCACTGCAAAACCGGTATGGTCCACTGACACTGAATGAAATGTGTTTAAATGAACCCAGGGAAACAAACCACAACACCAGCATTAGGGTAAACCAAAATAAAAGAAATAGCCCTAAAACCACTGATAGGACGAGAGAAAGAAGAAACGTGGCAAACTATAAACCAGATGCTACCTTGATTGGGGATGACATAACAAAGCATATCAGATTGGCAAAGACTGAAATCCTTACCATGGCTGACACATCAGTCAAAGAGCTAACGGAAATGCTGCCAGTTATTCTCTCTACAC
>JACXGJ010001293.1:0-88335 GCA_016801105.1 Esox niger | reverse complement strand
CCATGGTGAAAAGTGGAGTTGAATTAGGTTATACTTTTACCTACTATCACAACAGTGAACATAAAACACAGCTTGATCTACAATGTGGCCCATTGCCCCTAGCTCCTGTCACTATTCATCTCCTTGACAGGAACAATTTCAGAAGCGCTAGACTTTTACATTCTTTGAGCCTGCAGACAGCAGTCGCTGACTAGTCTTCAATAGGAAAAAGTCGTTGCTTTTCCTTGCTGCTCCATGAAGAAAATACAGGGTGTGGCGGGGGGGGGGGGGGGGGGGGGGGGGTAGAAATGTGAATTTCCACTCAACTGTACAAAGCATAACGTCTCTGGGTCTATGTCTCTACTTTATGCCTATATATGTCTAATCGCATGAACTGACACAAACAGGCTGTTTACTTTTATAATGAGTTTGAGGTTAAAACAAGTCCAAAATTACCACCGCTTTGTTTTTATATTCAAGCTCTTTTTGTGTCTTCATTTTAACAAGTTCTGCACTTTATAAAACATCGCTTTCTATGAACACTGACTGCAGACGTCTTGCTTTTTCCCCTCTTTTCCTAAACCTGGTTTCAATTAGCAAGTATTTCCAAACCACTGCATTCCATTACCACACCCCGCCCCCACTCATATCCCACTCCCTCCCTCCACTCCCTCTCTGCTCCACCCTGGCCAGAATCCCAGGTTAGAATGAACAGAGCTAAAAAGGCAAAAAGGGATTCCTCTAAAACTCTACCTATGGAATTTGTGAAGTAGGGTTTGATGTAACACACATGCTGTATACATTGAACAATATATTACACAAACATTTTCCATGAATATGGTTTGCTTTAAAAGTACGGTGGAATCTTTTTCTCGCCCCCCTGGGTGCACCCCTCAAAGAGGGAGCAGGAAAGAGAGATGAACCGAGGGAGGGTGAAAAGAGCTGAAGGTCCACTGTAGTAAGAGTGTAGAATCCTACAATCCACACCCAAAGCCTGCAGGATATCCTAATAGCTTTTATCGGGTAATGCCTTCACTGATAGTTGTTGCAAAATCCCTATACAAACGCTAGATTTGGTAGATTAGAAGCAAGCAAACTGTATTCATATTGTTAAGCTTGAAATGATTTTTTTTAATGTGTCCGATTTCTTTGCTGAACTTATTTTTACCCAGGCTGCTTCATTTAATGCTCCATAAAAATGAGAGAAAGTAAGTGCAGACGAAGTCCTGGTTCATGTGGGTGTGGACGCACACCCACTTATTCTCGTGTTTTAAATTACAGAACTAAGATCGAGAAAACAAGTAACACTATAGACAACCATCCTAGCTTTTAGTCAGTGTGTTGTAACACTATAATTCTTATTTATTCATTTGTTCAATGTTTCGTAAAGTAATATTTAACAACACGATTGCCACGTCATTTAATATTAATTACTACTTTGGACGGCGATTATAAAAACATATTATAGCAATTTTACAATAAAAAAAATAATGACTTAATATATCATATAAGTAAATATTCTTACCTTAATGAGCAGTCCGCGCTACAAGAGCATTGGTTCGAGCATCCTTGGCAGTCGTCTCTTCCCTTACACGCCTCTTGACTCAGTCGATAAAAGCACTTCTCAAACAAAACTTTCTACTCTTAAATACGTTTGTTTCTTTATCAGCCCGACTCTCCCCTCAGTGTCCAGGGCCTTTTTCTTCTCTCCTCACGCTCTCCGCTTGGAGTGCGTTTCACCTTCTTTCAAGAGTGCGTGGCTGTTACTCCGGGCGATGCAGAATGGGTGGTTGGACATGCAACAGGGTAGGGCTACTGGTCGCGGGGAACAAGAGGGAAGAAGGGATAGAGGGAGGGAGGTAACGGGAGGTGGAGAAGGGAGTGGCCGTAGTCTCTCTGTGGCTGGGCCCACCCAATGCTATAGTCCCAGCTCCAGTGAAATGTAATAGCAACGTTTTCTACCTTAACATTTTCTGTTAAGAGCCCTTCATAGTCGAGTTAGAGAACATAATACATTTGTAACGTTGTTGAGAGCAGATACAATTACATTTGTTACACATTTAAAATGTGTTTAAAATGTTTTCATTTTCTCTATGAGATTTCGTAATACTTTTTTGTTATAATCCAGCGGGAATAATTAGCCGATTCAAAATGTGAATTCAAATGTATATCTTAGAAAATAATTTATTTATCGCAAATGGCTCAACCTTTCTTACAGGATACACGCATTTGCTGGTTAAGGTACGAAGTTGGCCTTAGTGGGAGTTGCCATCGGTGTGACGTATGATTACCACGGTCCAATCTCCCCAAAATAATTTTGGGAAGAAAATGGTTATGACCCAAATGGGTGTACCTAATAAACTTCATACTGAGAGTGTAATGCACAGCTTTTAAGCAGGGCCTTCTGGTCAAAAGTAGTGCACAATATACTGTACGTTACATTATACAGTGCCATTTGAGACATACTGCACGTTACGTTATAGTGCCATTTGAGACATACTGCCTATTTGACTTAATAGTTAGTAAAACAGATGTGATTTAGCTTACTGTATTATGCTATTTTGGGATGTGCATAGACAATGTCAGGCTGGATGCAGTTGAAAGAGCCTTGAGAGTCTTAAGTGGCCACCCACAATTGTTGAGCTAGTCTTGCTGACGTGAGCCTAGCAAAGATAATGAGCAAGCAATACAGCTACCCACAATGAGGATGAGATTATATGGTGTAGCATTTGCTGCAATATGAATAACAGTATTGGATGACTGTGCTTGAAAATTATGGAGCTCATGTCAATAACAATGTAGATACAGTGTATCCGTCCTCAACGGCACTCTTTTCCTTAAAAAGTGCCCTATGTTGACCGAACCTCTGGCCGAATGTAATGTGGTACATACGGAAATGTTCCTTGTGGGATGTAGATAGTGAGTTGCTTAACTTGGTTCCAGGTTAGCAACTCTGTAAGTAGTCATTGTCTTACCCCGAATATAGAGTACCAGATGGCCTGGAGAGTAGCATCTATTCAAATATTTTGTTGTTCATGTGAAGGGAAAGAACTACTACTGATACATCACTCTCCAAACAAGGGGAATTAATCGAGGTGTCAACTGGGGTAAATAAGACATTCAACATTGTTGGATGTAATTATTTAATTGAAATAATTTGTTGTTGAAAGTTTGTCAACACATTGTAAGTTTTGGACTTCTACAGGGCTTGTTCAGGAGTAAAAAAAGTATGCTAATCGTCACTGGGAGCGAGAGGGAAGAAAGGGTAGAGGGAGGGATGGATGGAGGGAAGGATGGAATGGGAGGGTGAAAAGGGAGTGACTTAAATGTTTCAAAATGACCAAAGCTTTTTTAAATTAAGACGTTTTTATGTAAAGCAAAAATATAAAGATAAAAATAATGTATATCAGTTTTTCAATTCTAAGAAGTTCTGGTTCGGAGTATCTGTGAAGATGATTTCAGATAAGCTATCAATGCATGAAGTGACAATATGCTACCCAGATAATGGTCTTGTGTACTGGGACCACAAGTCACAAACAAATTAATCAGGAGGTTTCGATTTATTCATCAACATTAAACCTTCCCTTACAAAAATGTAGCATAGCACTTCTTTGGTGCTTTCTTTTATCACATGGTGAATATGTTTGGTTCAAGGGCCTCAGTTGCCTTTCTTTAAATAGATTTGTGAGCTGTAATACTAAAATGTAGAAGTCTATTTAACTCAGATACTTTCAATATAGTTAAAGATGTTCAAGACTTTGGCCCAGGAGTATATTTTTAACCCATCCTAAGAAATACTGTAGTCCTGATCCAATTTAATCTAGCCTGTGTGCCCTACTTTGCTCACCCCTGACTTACCATGGTATTGTCTGATTCATTAAAATTAGCACTATTTCTAGCACTGAAGTTTGATGTTTCTAGATTATTTCTGTTTTACCTAAAAATATAAAATCTAAATCAAAGAATATTTTCCAAACTGGAATGCAACCATTGTACTGAAATAGATCTGAATCATGTAACTTGTGCCATGATTTTAGCCATGAACTACAATAGTACTGCAAACATATGGACATTCTATTGTATTGTACTAGTGGCAGATAGCCTAGTGGTTCAGACCATGCAGCCAGTAAGAATAGGAATGTTACGATTTGTTTTTGTGCATTTCGGTGCGTACTTTCATGCAGGCAGTTATTGCTAATCATGCTCATGTATGCATGTGACGCCCTGCTGTATGTATAAATGTCTGCATACATGACTTCTAGCATGCTGGTCTGTGTGTGTGTGTGTGTGTGTGTGTGTGTGTGTGTGCAGGAATGCACATGTAGTCATCGGGCTTGTGTGTTTAACAACGATGTATCCTTGAGCCACCCTTCTCACATCCCCAGTCATGTTACACCCATGTTAACTGTGAGGAAAGAACAAACAGCCAGATGAAGATAGAATTGGCATTTTGGAAGCAACATGCGCCCTATTCTTTTTGTAGCACACTATTGACCAGTGCAACCTACAGCCCTTGTCAAATGTAGCGCATTACGCATTGAATAGGGGTCCATTTGGAACACAGACAGAAAGCAAACAAAGAGGAAGTGGCTGCTTGGCTATGCGTGTTAGCGTAGGGGAGAACAGGGAGTGGCATCACGCTAGTATGAGTCAAAACCAACTCAGATTTGGAGTGCCAAATGGAAACCCTATTCTTTACATAGTGTCCAACTTTGGACCAGAGCTTATCAAAACTAGTGTGGGATGTTTCCATGGTCTGAAGATATTGTTGAAATGCAGCTGTACTAAAGACATTGGCTGTTTTGTTTCAAGTCTAGCCTGTTTACTCATGAGGAGATGAAATTGCAGAGATAAACATAAACGTATGTAGCGATATGTTTTCTTAAAAACAACAAATCTTCGTCTCTGGTTGAAAAAGTGATCCTCAAAAATGCATTGCATATCAATCGTAATGGGCAGATGAAAGATTTTTGCAAAGGGACTTTACTGTAACCATGATAACATCATGTGCAGTGTTATGTTTGAAAGTAGCCATCTCTGTATATACAGCTCACGCATTGTTTAGCAAATTTAAAAACATGTTTTAGTAGGAAATCCCAATCAGCTCTAACTATATATAATTTATTTTGTATTATATAAAAATATAATATGTTATTATTTCCAAAATATATACATTACATTACCAGTCAAAAGTTTGGACACACCTACTCACTGAAAGGTATTTCTTTATTTAGATTGTTGTACACATCGTAGAATAATAGCGAAGACATCAAACCTATGAAATAACAATCACAAAAGTGCCACACAGATCAAAATGCACTTCATTTAGTAGAATCTTACAAGTAGACACCCTTTGCTTTGACACCTTTGCACACTCTTAGCAATTGATTAGTTTAACACTTTTCTGGTTACTACATGATTCCATATGTGTTATTTTATACTTTTGATGTGTTCACTATTATTATACAATGTGGAATAATAGCGAAGACATCAAACCTATGAAATAACAATCACAAAAGTGCCACACAGATCAAAATGCACTTCATTCAGTAGAATCTTACAAGTAGACACCCTTTGCTTTGACACCTTTGCACACTCTTAGCAATTGATTAGTTTAACACTTTTCTGGTTACTACATGATTCCATATGTGTTATTTTATACTTTTGATGTGTTCACTATTATTATACAATGTGGAAAATAGTAAAAATGTAAAAATACCCTTTGAGTAGCTGTGTCCAAACATTTGACTGTTCTTGTATGTACATATACGTATATATATTTGGACATCCTCAGTGTATGCTTGTATGTCCAGGTGGGACGCAAAATATTGCAACATTGGCACCTGAATACCTTTTTGACTCAGTGGCATTTAGGCGTGGCACACTTTGATCAGTTGCATATATTTTCCTCACAGTCTGCTGACTGCCAGGCTCATACATGCAATGCCACACATTCAATATATCATTGTGTAATGAAATGCCGTCACACTCTTTACTATTTCCAAATACCTCCCTATCTGCGTCTACTTTTCAGTTTCCCAACAGTTCAAACATGAGGAATGTGTCCGTGTTCAAATGGTCGGATATGTGAGACTCACGGGTGTGTCTCCTGGTGAGTGTTACTTTGCTGTAGGTGTGTCTGCCTGTGTGAACCGGCACAAATAGCTGGTGCTGCACTCACTGTTGTGTCCTAAATGACTCCATTTTGCCAACACTTTGCACTTTTTTAAAGCAGATTTCTCTGGTCAAAAATAGAAAATATGGTGTCATTTGTGACACATCCTGATGCCCTCTAGACTACAATACAAACACAGCTTGAAGCGTAGAGGAGGGAAAGTCTTATTAGAGTTACAGGAAAGGGATGAATGTGTTTGGGAGAGGGGATAAGAACACTTGCATTTTGTTTGGTTCAAGTCTTATCATACCAGATCACATAAATACATGGATGGATCTACAAACACATTTGCCAACAGCCTTAATCCATCAAAAATGCAATCAGGCCTGGTTGAACATCTTTAACACCGTTGTCCAGATGCTTTTGATCAGTTCAAACATGATTTACGTGCCAAAATGTTGCGACTCAAATGCAGATAATCAACTGGAATTCCATTCCTATGACTGAACAATGCAAGCAGTGTGTTTAGTAGAGAATAGTCAGTGTCTTGTCTGTGTTATTAGTTATTGAGATCAGTTGATACATCATGGGGCATCATTCATGATATGCTTTAGCCTTCTCCTCAGTTCAACTTGGCTATGCTCTTTGTTGGACTTAACATGCTTTGGGAAGGTTTCTTTTTTCTCTACATTTTGTTTTGTCATAGAATGCCTTTTTTATGGCCATCCATCCACACAAAGTACACCAGAAAGGCAAAACATGTTTTTCAATTTATTGAAAATAAAATGCGTTAATATCTCACGAACATAAGTATTCAGACCCTTTATTCAGTACCTTGTAAAAGCACCTTTGGCAGTGATCACAGCTTTGAGTCAACTTCAATGGAGTCATCAGTGAACTACAATCTTCAGGCCTCTCCTCCGATGTTCAGTGGGTTCAATTGCAGTGTTTGGCTGAACCACTTGAGGACATTCACAGACTTCTCTTGAAGCCACTCAAGCATTTTCTTGGTTATGTACTTCAGGTTATTGTGCTAAAAAATTAGTCTTTGCCCCAGTCTGAGGTTAGGTGCACTCTGTACCAGATCTCTCTTGAATTTGTCGCCATTCAACCTTCCGTCAATCTTGAACATTCTCATAGGGTTGCCGCTGAGAAGTATCCCCACAGCATGATTCTCCCACCACCATGCGTCACAGTTGGGATGGTATTTGACATTCAGGATAGACATTTTTATTTTATACATTCATTGTGTTTACAACTTTCAATGATTTATAAATTGTAGTATAATCTTCCCAGATTACTGCCTCAACACAATTATATCTTGGACGTGTATGGAGATTTCCTTTGACTTTTTGGCATAGTTTTTGCTCTGACATGCACAGAGAAGTGTGGGGTCTTTTATCGACACGTGTGCTTTTCTATCTCATGATCAATCAATTGAATTTGCCACAGGTGGACTCCACTCAACAGAGACATCTCCAGACAATGAAAGACATAGGATGCAATGGAGCACAATTTGGAGTGGCATGGCAAAGGGTCTAAATACTTACAGTCCCCTCCAAATGTATTGGAACAGCAAGGCAAATTCCTTTGTTTTTGATGATCACTGAAGACATTTAAGTTTAAGATCAAAAGATGAGTATGAGACAAGAGTTCGTACGTATCCATCCTTGGTTTAAAACTATAAAGACTGCATTTCTTGTTAAAGAGGATAAACCAACATGAAGACCATAGAGCTGTCTATGGGAGAAAAGCAAGCCATTGTCAAGCTGAGAAAAGAAGGACATTTGACCAGAGCCATTGGACAAACATTAGGCATAGCAAGCACAACAATTTGGAATGTCCTGAAAAAGAAAGAAACTACTGGTGTACTGAGCAACAGACGTCAAACAGGTTTGTCAAGGAAAACAACAGTAGAAATGTTTGTTGTGAACAACAAAAACAAAGGAATTTGCCTTACCGTTCCAAATTTTTGGAGGGGACTGTATATATATATATATTAAATATGTCTGTCTTTATTGATAAAATAGCCCACATTTCTAAAACCATACTTTTGTTTGGTTATAATGGGGAATTGTGTGTAGATTAATGTCAATCAAAAAATCTACAACACAACAAAATCGGACTGAATACTTTTCACAGCCACCAGATGTATTTGGAATAAGCAGCTACTTCAGCAAATAGGCTAATAAATTTTTTTTGCATGGACTTGTTCTTTCAGTGTTCTCTTCTTCTTTCAGTATGACTGATATGCCATGTCTACTCTTCAGTCCAACCTTAGTATGTGAGGTGTAGTTGTTTGGACCCCAGGATATTGAATTATCTTCAAAGTCTACTGAAGTCGAAAATACATAGTACCCTACAGTCACTGGCATAGCATGGTGACACCAGTCCGAGGTGAAAGCTAGCCTTACATGCACACGCCCCCTAACCCACAGCCAACGTCTGACTAATATAGCCTCATAGAACAACACAGCCTAAAGTGTAACTGCTAGAAAAATTATACTTGGCCATGTTGTGTATTTCTATTCATAGATTTTGTATTTGTATATATTTTCTAAAGAGACTCGGGCTACAATACTGACTTTATTCGTAAAAAGAAAGAACAAATCAAAAAAGCATTGTGTGAGTCATTTAAACAATAGAACCTACTACGATAAGCCAAACAAACACAATAATAAAATGCCATGGAAAAACATTTGCTATTGTTTTAAAAGCCACCCAATATAAAATGAAAACTATCAAGACATTGTGCTGTCATTGAAACTGAGCTCTACATGTGTGCCTCTTTTGTGGTCGCTTGCAAATGTCATTAACTGAAATTGTATTATTTTTGGGTTTACAATTCAATATACTGGGAGACATATATGGCATTGTACTTGTATTGAGTGTGGATTTCAGAAAAACTGTTTACTCTTTGTCCTACCCGCTCAATCTGCTAAAGGCAACATAATTGGGCTATTTTGTCATCTAACAAAAGAAATGTAAGATCCACAGGAGTGTCAGCAACCTTTCCCTTCAAAATGCCTGCATTTGCAGTAGCACACAAAACACATAATAAAGATTAATTATCTTTCTGA
Organism: Esox niger; assembly: GCA_016801105.1. Lineage (NCBI taxonomy): Eukaryota > Metazoa > Chordata > Actinopteri > Esociformes > Esocidae > Esox > Esox niger. Next base: position 79,161 of record JACXGJ010001293.1, on the reverse strand, counting down.
TTTAGGTTTAAACCATTGTGGTCCATAATGTGCGTATGTGTCACCCTCAACGAAAGTTTATCTTCTGGTTATGGTCATTAAAGTCTGTCTCAATAATCATGGATCATGACTTTCTTCCATATGGAATTCAATTACTTTAATTGTGAAATACTGTTAACCAGAGCACTATGGGGGAGAAGGTGCTATTCAGGAACATCCAAAAGTAGCACAGCACCAAATAGGAATCTAGGGTCAAAAAAGTAAACACGGTCAAATAAACCCAACTTTCAACAAGGGAATGGCATAGATGACATGGCAACAGCTTGATTTCCATTGTTGCCATAGTTACTTAGTCATTTGATGTGCTGTTATGGGGATTTCCCCACAATCCTCACATGATTCAGATCCTCCCCAGCCCTTCTTCTGGTAAGCTACAGAAAAGAGGAAGAATGAAAAAAGAGCAGGGAATGGGAGACAGATTGAATTGCGGTTTCCACTGCGAGATGTGAGTCACGAACACGAGGAAGGGACTGAGGGAGGTTTAAAAAAAAGACTATTCTGGGATGGTCGCTGCTATAGCAACATAATAAGCAAGGGGGCAGATTCTTGCGGAGATGTTTCCATAGCAATGCCCTGTGTATATAAATATCAATCGCGGGAAAGAAATTGTAAGTGCTGTAACAAACAGTGACTGTATGAATTTGTAGAATACAGTCAATACAGTTATGTACACAGCATTATGTGCCACCCACAAAACTCAATAATTTAACACCAATTAATAAATAGAGTTGACTCAACACTGCTCAAGCTGAGTAATGTTCAACTCCACCTACAGTTTTACTAGCCAACTGAAAGGTGTCCATAATGCCCTTTATTTGCTACTTAAATGTAAAAGACAAGAGGCCTGGCCATCATTATCGCAGGTGTCATTCCGAAAGCACAAGGGCAACCTTGTATCTATTGCCTCAATGATTATCGTTTCTTCCTCAGTTTGTACCACCCGACTCATTGTTCTTTGAATGAGAGCTTGTCACCGTTGACCCAGTGTGTGTTAAAATTCTTTGACAACAGTTTTATGTGGCTCTTGTCCATCCTTTGTTTTTCATTTTTACTCAGAGATACCTTCCTGTGAGCTCCACATTCCTCTAATATTTGGAAGTGTTCCAGCAGAGCAACCCAAACAGGGGGTGGGATTGAACACCATTTTGAAGATCTCTCTCACAGAGGTCTCAAGTGCACTACATTCAAACAGTGTTAGTGCACTGTTATACAGGCTATAGTTTGCAATTGAAGCACGCCCTGTGTTCAAGCAAGTCATGACATGAAGCCTGTCAGAAGTCAGTAATGTAATCTGTCTGTTTAGACAGTGTGTGCTGACTCCTCGCACCTCCAACCAGTAGACACACACAGACACGCAGACACAGAGACATCCCACTTCCTATTTGTAAATATTGTCCATTATTACCACTCTTGTGAACCTGACATCAACGTGTCAGGTTCTAGAAAACTGGTTTGTCAACTCAGACCACCCCACACAGGACGTGAACCAGCGGCCCTCTGCACCGCAAATCCCGCGACCTCCCTGCTTGACAGCGTTCTAATCGCATGAGCTAAAGAAAAGGTCCAATTAGACAATCCCTTCGATGACACTCCCAATTAGCTACGGGGGGAGCATATGTTCGGTTCTTTACTCTGTTGCACTCATCCCATCAAAAGTTGAGCTTAGCCCAATTGTTGGATCTGGGCAAAAGCCCATGTTAAAGCTGGCGTCAACTCAATGCTGCTAGCAAGATTGCTGTGGGGAAAGATTACGATACTTTCAACTCCATTAGCCCCACTAAACTTGTTTTTCACTTATTTTTGTTGACATTTCAATTGATTACATACATTTCTCTACTTCTGGTAGTATTGTTTACCGAACTGCCTTGTTGAGGGAATTAAATCGTGATCATTTCGCTGCACTATTAATACCTGTTGTGAACTCTCTGACAAATATAATTGGATAATTTGTACAAAACCAAACAAACTGCCCTTTCCTCTAAGGGACTGAAAGATATGTTAAAAGAATCATTCAGAAGTACATGTTGAAATCTCTTGAGGGTGCAAGACTGATACAACATATACTAAAGGCTTGCTTCACTAAACTGACTGATCCCGCATGATAACATGAATATAGCATGATTGGATCAGAACTTAATCTTTCATGCCCACAAGAGTGAGGGTGGAGAAAAGCAGGGGTTAAATATGTTCTGTCAATAAACATTTTACAGACGACCTCACTCACTAAACTACAGCCACACTACATTCTTAGACAATTGGGTACGTTTAAGGCACTGTAGTGTTCCTTGGCATACACAGAGTACTTTAAAAGGTACACATTTGAACTTCTATTATTTCATTTAGTATGTTTTAACATACACAGACGAACAATCTAGTTTAATAGAAACTCTGGAGTAATCTCTGTACAACTACCACAGAAGTGCTCGCAGTCATTGGACCATCACAAGGAGTAGCTAGTCAAACTCGCAGTCATTGGACCATCACAAGGAGTAGCTAGTCAAACTCGCAGTCATTGGACCACCACAAGGAGTAGCTAGTCAAACACAAGGAGTAGTTAGCCCACCACAAGGAGTAGCTAGTCAAACACAAGGAGTAGTTAGCCCACCACAAGGAGTAGCTCAAACACAAGGAGTAGTTAGCCCACCACAAGGAGTAGCTAGTCAAACACAAGGAGTAGTTAGCCCACCACAAGGAGTAGCTAGTCAAACACAAGGAGTAGTTAGCCCACCATAATGAGTAGCTAGTCAAACACAAGGAGTATTTAGCCCATCATTATGTGTACCTACATTCCGACCAAATTAAGGAAAACATGTGTGGCATTCCAACAACTCCAGACTGTCCTTAGCCAAGCCAAGAATCAAACTCCCAGGGCACAAAAAACATTTTGTAATGTCAAGTGTGATGAAATTATTCCTGATTATACCATACTTCCTTACAAAAATAAAAGCAAATCTCCAATAATAATTGGGTTTGAACCACTTGTGTTGTACTTTAGTACACTAAATGGCTTTAGAATAGCATCCCAACACTATTTAAATAGTAATAACAATACTTCAGTGTGTTAAAGCTAACTTATTGAACAATGAGCTTGGGTTACAATGGAGATGTATCATATTTCTCTGAATGTTCTGCTGCAGGTAGACATTTAGAAAATTACATGATTTTCTTTAAGTATTTATTTAAAAGAACAGCTAAGAATGGCTCCAACTTTACACAGGACACGAATTTCAAGCATCAAGAGAAATTGCCTACCCACACTCAAAACCATTCTAGTACCATCTTGTAAAGTGGACTGTGAACTGAGGAACTCTTCTAGTCGCACAGAAAATAACAAGACCCCGAAAACACCAAAGAAGGTACCGTAGTCCTACTTGAGTCTTTATATTTAGGGCAAAACGTGTGCAGCCTAGTACTTGCCCCAGCCTACATTTGACTCTTCCAGAGAAACCTGTCTTGAAAAGCATTTCAGTGATTCATTACCTCTAAAGAATGTATGCTGGCACATATCCAGCTATTTCAGAACGGATAAACATGTTATTTGCACACAGCATATGTGCTTTACCCTTAGTTTGATCGATATAATATTAAAGCTACATTGTACATTTCCTAGAGTCATTGATGAATACTTCTTGGCTGTGCCTGTGACTTTGGTAAGCATCGTAGAAGTGCTTTTGTAGCCTACATCAATTTCAACAGCCCACCTCACAACTTTGGTAATACGAGCCTGTGGATCTAAGGGGTCTCATGTGTAAAATTGCAGGGGCTGTCTGTCTGTTTTCCTTATCCGTCCCGCTCTTCAAGCTCTTCTCCCTATACTCTCCCTCTCTTGGTTTTTTGGTATGTAGCTATTGACATGCAATGTTCTCGTTCTATTTCACTTCTCCTACTGTTACACAGTCCTGCAGAATATCTAGAACATACACTGTATGTAGTAAAGTACAACAAGAAATGAACAACATTAAAAATTATTTCTGCGCTAAACATTTCGGACTATGTTGCGATGTATCCCAGCCCGGTGAGTGTCGAGTTCTCACATCTAACCATATGCATCCCAAATAGGGACACAGGCAGAGTTTTCTATTTTCCCTCTACCACAGTCATGACCTTTGACCTTCACCATTCCATTCCAGTACAAAATGACTCTGCTGCTGTGCTTTAAAGTTGAAACATAAAAGCACACAACTCATTAACTGTAAAGAAGAACTGTTGGGAGGAGACAATGATGAGAGTGAAAGACCCACCCCCGGGAATGTTTTGTGATTTTTTTTCTTCTAAAAAGGTTGAATGTAACACTTGAAAGGTTACATTTATGATACCACTCAAGTTTGGACTGAATGACTGAATGGGTAAGTGTGCCCAAACCTTTTAACTGGGCCGTGGTACACTTACTACAATATAATTGTCATTATGGCATTGTTTTTGTTAGGAAATTAAAGTTGGTCCTACATAATTTAAACAAAATGTAATTACTTTAGAGCATTGACAAGTATAGAGGGCAGTCCATTTTAGAAAATCTGGGCTAGAGGGCTGTCCTAGCAAAACACGGTATATCTATGCCACTGTTACTCATGCCAAATAGTACATTCTGTCAGCTTTTTTTGGTACAAACTTTTACATATGTATTAAATTATTGGGTTGTTGTTACTGTTGGTGCAGTCAAAATCATGAACATTTATCAAAATGTCTGGTGATGCTACACAAACACACAAACCACTATTTCTATCAGGAACGTGTCAAAAAGTAGAAGATTCAAATGTAGATACTCTGCGGCTAAACCCACTTCCTCTTAAAACTAACCAATGACTTGTAGCGCTTTGGACATCCCAAAATAGAATAGCATAACTGTCACTTTAACATGTAACTATACCAACCAAATAACTAAAAAAACACAACATTATTCTGAAAAAAGGGTAAGAGATACACAGGAAAGGGAAGAAGGACAGAGGTGAGTTTTTTTGTCTCTACTCTCTGTTAGTTCTCTGCAGCCCAAACCCTAACCATGCCTGCAACAAGCTCACTCTTTCCAGATGTGTGGACAGAAACAGATGCCAAGCACATGCATACCAAGCCTTCACATGGGATTGACAGAGAACAGAAAGAAGTGAATGAACAATACAGGATTTCTTTTCATAACAAAATCACGGTCTTGCAATTGCAAGATGAAGAGAACTTACCTCGAAAATTGAGCGAAAGAGAGGAAGAAATAAGGGTAATAGTGTTAGGCCAAAGTAAGAAATAAAGCAGAGTGGTGGAATGTTGGTTGGCAGAGCTGGAGGAGAGTGTTGCTGTTGGCATAATATGCAGTATTGTGTTTGTGACTGTTAACTCTTTACCGTTTCTGAGCCAGTGCTGTGCTGGGGAGACTAAGGCTTTTTTGGACTGCTGTTAGTTGTAGCTGGGTCTGAAAACAATGTGTGCTGCCCCAGAAAGCAATCTATTCCCTATATATTTCACCACTTTGACAGGAAATTGAGTTTTAAACAGGGGAAAAGTTGTAATTTGCTGACTTTGTTGGACACTTTGCCATGGCTGAAACATTCACTGGTTATAAGGAAACTGTCATGTTGGACTCAAAAATAAACCTTTTCTATTAACTGTTTGTGTTGTGTTTACCCCCTATACTTTCCTGCAGGATATGTTCTACTTAAGCACAAAGGCACAAGGGAGGGGAGCTGTATGGACTAGCATACCACGACTAGGGGCTGTTTGTAGGCATGGCACAATGCATAGCAGTCTACCTGGATAGTAGCCCTTAGCAAAAGTGTATTGGCCGTGTACCACAAACCCCGGACGTGCCTTAAGGCCTTCACAAACTGGTTATCAATTCAAGATGTTGCCATATAGCCAGGATATTCATTCTAATATACCAAAGCTTTCAGCCAATCAGCAATCAGTGCATGAACCACATAATTAAAAATTATCATTACAGTCTAAAAGTAAATGGACAGTGACATATTTATTGTTCATTCCAGCACATTAAATTTGAAAGGGTCCAATATCCTTTGAGATAAAATGCCAACTACAAGCTTTAAATGTGACGGAATTCACATTTAAATCTAAATTTAATCCATAACTGAAGAATCATTTTGAAAATACAACACATGTTGTACAACCCCCTTTTATATGTTAATCAAAAGAGAGGTACCGCACAGTTTTTTTGAAGATGGCTGTTGAGGTGCATTGTGAGATCTCCCTGCAAATCTGGGTAACACTTCATTTTAAGAGTATTCAAACACTATTACACCACTTAGTGGTGTATTTAAATTTAATATGAGGAGTACTTAACTGTAACTATTGTGTACTCATACAGTAAATTACTCAATCTGTAATCTTGGCACAAATTTGTTTTCTTAGCCAACACAATCTTTTAAATGTACTTAAATCAAAATTAAAGCTAAATTATTCCAATTCAAGAATATGTTTCACTGAAAACTAAAATAATGTGCATCTGCAACCTCAACATCAGGCTTAAATAAAAGCATATTCTTGGATTGGCATAACTAATTCTGTAAAGTTACTGGTATCCAAATACACGGAGGAACATTCATTTTTTGGTGTTTTGTAGTTTACAAAACAGACTGCACATTAAGAGACATCTTGTGATGATAAAGATGTATTTGTATTCCCTGGAACACTTCAAAAGGCAAACTGAGTGTTTTAGGTAGATGAAATCAAGTGCATATATAAGAAATATTGCACAAGCCAATGCAACTCCAACCGGTGCATTCAGTACCTGCACATTTTTGATGACTACACCAATTGCCTCTGGTGAATGCAGGGGTTCAACTTCTTTCTGAATAACAGATACTAACAAGATGAGCTGCTCAACGTCCATCACATCCTTGTCACATCCTTCCTACAAAAGGCACCATAACAAACACAAAGAGACAAAAATAGGTAAATGTTAAAGAACTGTTCACTCAGTGTTTTCCTTATATTTAAGGCACTTAATGCTTTATTGGAAATGAAAGTGGTCAAAGATAGAAGAGAGCATTTTCTGAAAATAGTAGGCCGAATTCAAAACCATGCTGCAGAATTATATGCACCAGAGGGAGCTGCTTAGCCCCTAGGCTACACCCAGCCTTGTCTGTTCTTTAAAGAAATGTATCAAAACAGGCCGACAAAAATGTATGAAAGTTGGACCTTAGCAAGCATTCCCTGATCATATCCTTCACCTCTTCTCCTAGGTAGATGATAAGGGACGTATCATCGCATATACAGTTTTAACATGGAAGTATGCACAAAGACAATATTAATCAATTCTCCCTCACAATCTATTTCCACATACACATTCCTTAAACCTACATTTTCTCTACATCTCCCTTGCATGATGTCTGTATTTCACCCATCGCTCATTATTGTCCTGCTCAACTTTGAAATTATAAGAAGTAGAGGAATAGTTCTCTTGTGCAGACAAACTCAAATGTGATTAGTTTATCTCCCTCATCCAAAACATGCATGATGTTAGTGGTTTTTTCCAGTGTTGCTTCTCTTTTGGTTTGGACTACTTTTATCAGTTGACTTGAACTTTGCTCTCAGGGCAAGTGTTGATGCTCAGGAATTCTGCATTGATCTTATTCACGTAACATAGGAAAATCCGAATAGTAAAATTCTACTTGAATGTCAACAGAAATCTACTTCTCACTATCCCACTGTGACGATAACAAATGACTCTTATGTAATGACATTTTCATTTTACACTTAGGACTACTCCTTTCTCTTGGAACTGACCAGGCCATCTGGTCTTAAGGGCTTCAATGGTGGGTTGCTTGCTCACCAGCTCCTTGTGTCTGTAAGTAAAGTTTGGAGTAATTTTATCCTTTACAGTCTTCACATTATTCAGTTTCCTTATTATCTCTCAGACAGTCCCACCTTTTGAACATAAGAAATTGTTGTGGATCACAGAGCAGCGTGATTAATTGACAGATGGTCACGTAAAGCTTTCCAAGTACATGGAATGGTACATTTGAGTTAGCGCATGGGTAAGTTTGAACACATCCATTATGTCTCTGATCAAATCTGTAATATTTGAGAAGATCAGAGCTTGTTCACATTCATCACTACACAGAATAAAAGTGAAGATTGAAAATACTTTCTTATCTCCCAATCAAAATGTCATAAGGTGAAATACAAGAAGACAATTTAGTCCAGTTAACACCCAAAAACAGATTATGGTTTGGGATAGGCTGTGACATGTTATTAGGCTAAAGCAGCTAATATTAATGCACAAGCCCAAAATAACATTTGCTGACTTCCATAAGAAATATTGTTTGATACAGCCGATCCATTTAATTGCCTTTGTGAACCAGTATTATCATACCAGTTGCCACTCTGTTAGGACTTAGGAACAACTGGAGTAAAGGGAGTTTGTCAAAACATCCAACAGAAAATGAACAAGATGTTAGAAAATTAAAATGAACAAGATGTCTAAAGTGAAGCTTTGGATTTAGGTAGCTATCTTGTAACACTGGTATTTAATGTATATAGCGAAAACTAGATCCCATAGCAGAGTCAAAGAATTTAGATTTTTTTAAATACAAAATAGTTGACCAATCAAAGAAAGTAGCACGTTAAGTGTTTTTTGGAATAGGGTCCCGTTGACAGATAATAGTAGGTCTAAAGCTCATTCCTGAGATACAAAACGCCGGATTGAAAAGTTTGAATGTCCCTATTGATTTGGCAGCTCTGTGCAACAACTGAGTTTAGGAAGAGTGTGCTTATTTAGGGAGGGGTCCGTTATTTGTTTTCTAATGATCACATTTAATGATAAATTTTTGCTTTTGTGTTTTGTTGGAAAAGTGGTTTATTCGAGCAGCGTCTTCTGATATTTCACTTTTTACCTGAAATTACTGGCTAGCATACTCACCGGACATGTCACCCATTGAGCATGTTTGGGATGCTCTGGATCGGCATATACAACAGCGTGTTCCAGGTCCTGCCAATATCCAGCAACTTCGCATAGCCATTGAAGAGGAGTGGACCAACATTCCACAGGCCACAATCAACAACTTGATTAACTCTATTCAAAGGCGATGTGTTGCACTGCGTGAGGCAAATGGTGGTCAAACCAGATACTGACCGGTTTTCGGACCCCCCAATACAGTGAAACTGCACATTTTCGAGTGGCCTTTTATTGTGGCCAGCCTAAGGCAAACCTGTATAATACTCTCGCTGTCTGTATCAGCATCTCGAAATGCCACACCTGTGAGGTGGATGGATTATCTTGGCAAAGAAGAAGTGCTCACGAACACAGATTTAGACAGATTTGTGAACAGTATTTGAGAGGAATTGGCCTTTGTGTACATCGAGAAAGTCTTAGATCTTTGAGTTCAGCTCATGATAAATGATGGCAAAAACAAAAGTATTGCGTTTATAATTTTGTTCAGTGTAGATAGTTGTTGTGATGGTAAACATAATGAAATGCTTAAATATCAACATTGAGAGAAAAACTGTTCAAATCCACAATATCTATTCAATGGAAGAACACTAAAACCAAGGTACGATTGTGGCACTACGTAGGTCCTAAAACATGTTGAATAAACCAGAGTCAATTATGTTTCCAAAGGCCTTTTGGAAACGGTCTTTGGTCTTCTCTGTATGAATACTGAAGTCTCCACAAATTGGATTACCTGCTATGACTACGAGGTCAGATAAGAATTATGGGATGTCATTGAGCACTGCTGTGTATGGTCCTGGGGCCTGTAAATAGTAGCAATGAAAAGCGATTAAGTGGGTTGCATAGCTTTTATGACCAAAACGTCAAAAGACAGATAACCAATAATTTGTTTTAGTGTCAAGTAAATATTAGCAACACGTCTGCCTTTGCAGAATGCATGGGGATATTGCCACTAGTGTATCCAGATGGGAAGAAATATTTTTTAATCCATGCATCAAACAGGTCAATCACATACAGTTTGTTCAGTGATTCATTTGTTGACTGTAATTGCTTTTGAATCAGTGCATCTATCATTAAGTAGTCTCATTATTAGGCCCGGGTTTTAGTCTTTATGAATGAAATGGAGGAGTATGTATGGTATGGTGTATGCTAGTGTCTGACAACATGTCAGTTCAAATCAACTTGGACATTACAAGGCAGATATGTAATAAATCTGAGACATAGCCAGAATATTATCTGTTTAACCTTCCTGTCGTGTTCCGATTGAACTGGACCAATGAAGATTTGATTTCTCTCTGAAAAACCTATTTCATTTAATCTGATTGTCATAATGTTCCATAACTCTGTCAACACAGGGCATCTGGACACAGTATGCATTTGATTGATGATTTTCACAACATGTTTGGAGTTTTATTTAACTTTTGTACACCTGGGGTATTCCCTGTCAAAAATGGCTGAATCCTTCCACCACAGGAACCACACCTTTTGGCCTTCTCACAAACAATCACAACATTGTTTCAATAATATATAGAACTTTTCTCACAGCTCTGATATATAAAGCATTTTTTAGGCTTTGCTCGAATTTCATTCCATGGCAGGCACAATGACCAAACAATATACTGTATGTGAGGCTCTTGATCATATCTTTGATCATGATACTGGTGAGGAGGAGAATGGTCGGGACATTGTAAATGAAGATACATTAGAGGTGGAAGTGTCAGAAGTTGAAGACAACGCAGAATAGGATCCAGACCAAGAGACAACCGATGATAAAGAAGAGGACCCTTCGGTTATTGTTGCCTTCCGGTCAAAGGTTGGGAATTTGTTCTGGTCTTCATCCACACCTGAGAGGAGAGGCCGGCATGCGGCTAAATATTTTATCAGGATGACCCAGGGCAAACAAGATAAGCCATATCACAGGTTGATTATATTAAATCCTGCTTTGAACTGTTTGTGACAGAGTCAATCAAAACCATAGTGATAAACATGACCACCTTGGAGGGGAGTCCCCATTACAAAGACAACTGGAAGGAGGCAGACAGGACAGCAACACTTTCCTCGAACACCATCCTCTGTAGGATTGATGAGATGTACAAGGGCCAGAAGCAAAATCTATGGCTGCCAGAGACAGAAGAGACAATAGGAGTAGGTGCAATCTATGCGCACCAAGAGATGTCAAAACGAGCATTATGTGCCAAAAATACAGTGCATATTTGCCAGTCACATGCAACAACCACCATTGGTTGTTGCAATTTGCCAGTCACATGCACAAGAACACAAAATTGAACCACCATTGACTGACCGATTGTTAACATTTTGATGTTTTTTAAATTGTTAGTAGTACTGTTGTTCTTTAATATATACAGACATACATTTTGTATTATGGAAAATATTTGTAATATGGAATTTTGTGCGTATTTTCTTTCTTTTCAAATAGAATTACACCGGTCAATTTTGACTGGGAAAACATTTTTTTTGTGCCACTACTTAACAATGTTAAATGGTTTCAAATGTCCCTGTTAAACATTGACACAAAAAAGTCTGCGATAAATAGCAATATATGTTTCATCTGAGTACATGTTAGTCAAAAGAATCAAGACACTGTGCTTTCTTTTACTGAATAACGAGTTACATGAGTTCAGGTCAATGAGGCCTACAGGCCATAAATAGCAAATAGAACTAAACTTGATAAAAAGATCTAACACAACATTAAGTTATAATATAGGTGTTACTATGGTTTTATTACTAGCTATAATGGGGATGCCATTTTGGAATGGGAACACAAAATGTATTCACATGAAACAAACACAACAGGAGGGTTAAATCAACTCTTTCATACAGGAAGAAAAAAGAAAACATTGGTGAGCTCAGCAATGACAAAAAAACATCTGGAAAAAACGTGACTCTGCAGTGAAAAAAGCTGTCGGACTGATCAGAAACAATCTCCAGGAAGTAGGTATGTATCAGTCACAATCAACCACAGAAGACTACCCCTGTTGAAATACAGAGACATGAATGTAAGGTGCAAAAATCCTTCAAATGGTTGGAACAATATGAGGATTAACGAACACTCAATTTAAAGCTGACAGTCTACACTTTAACCCCATAGTCATAGCATAATTTCATATCTAAAGTGACATAGAGCAAAAAAAGTGAGACTGTCCAAGAACTTTTGGAGTTTACTTTTTGCAAGAAACCACCCTCTTTCGACCACACGTCTTTGTGGTTGAATACGTTCTTGAAATGTACGACTTGACCGAGGTACTTTTCAGATAATTATACGTGTGGGGTACCAATACAGGGTAGTCACAAAAAAGCATGTTAACCAGTATTATTACACATAGAATGAATCTCAGCAAGTAATGTGCTTTTCAGGCAAATGTTCAGCTTTTCAGTTTTTATTCATTCGTACAGTTTTGTATAAACAGAACTCTTGACATTATAACATTGTGTGTAGATTAGTGAGACACAATTCAGTAATTGGTTTCAAATGCATGCTTAATTAACACAATAACATTCAGAAAAGTCCTTTTGGTTTAATATGATTGAAATGCATTGCATTGAATAGGATTCTACTGGGAATGGAGACCAGGATTCAAGAAATAGGGAACATCCAAAGGTGTGTCACTATTGGCAACAATCATAATTACTTTGGTGTGAGTAAACAACTTATCTGTGTTACTGTAGTCTGACTCACAGGATGAGTGAGTCACCAATCCGCTCAAGGCCTTTGGTCTGGCTTCACCACTGTTGTGGCAACATTGTCCTACTGAGTGTGTTTTCCATGGGACCACAGAACTAAAATGGTGGTCAGATTGTATTAATCATCATTAACATTACTCATATTGGATATTGCATTCTGACAGTCACCAGCTACATTCCATGTCGGTCTCAGGGGTTCGGAGAAGCATTTGAAGGCTATAACACGTTGGAATCAAAAGAGGATTTCCTTGTGTGAGTTCTTATTTAGATGTTGAAACAATTACCATTGTTCATTGTCAAATAAATGTAAATGCACAGTTTGCTAAACACCATTGGCACTTGTATTTTAACCAGTGCTTTGGTGGAACCACATTAATATAAACTACCTTGGCCAAGCACCCAGTTGTCGTTTTGGCCGACACATTTCTGAGCAAACCCCATACATACTGCAAAATATGGTGGTTGGTCATGGATGGCATGGGTCCTTTTGCCTGGTCATGGATGGCATGGGTCCTGTTGCCTGGTCATGGATGGCATGGGTCCTTTTGCCTGGTCATGGATGGCATGGGTCCTTTTGCCTGGTCATGGATGGCATGGGTCCTTTTGCCTGGTCATGGATGGCATGGGTCCTTTTGCCTTCCACTGTTCCTAAGACTCTTGTTTAAGTCAAGAGCTGAAGTAAAAACGGCCATATCCCTTTATGAAGTCATAATTGTGGTTTGAAATGAAATGGACAGTTTTTAAGCACAAACCTAAGTTTCTCAATAATCTGAATATATTATTTATGGAGGAATGGTGTAAGGTACCTTTCCATGTGTTATTCATTCTATAGTCTTCCTGTACTTTTTTGACCCTTTATATATTGATAAATGTGTACATTTACTTAGTTCCATTAAATTACTAATCACGTACAGTATAATCAACAATATAGGTCATTACCTATATTGGTAATGACCTATATTGACCTATATTACCAATCGAGGTCATTTCTTACTGTGGGACCGTGTGTTATGGTCTGATGAGACAATGATTGACCGAAGCGTTTTGTCCTAATTTCCAAAATACGTGATCAATTACCTTGAATGACCCAGTCTGAGACTGAACACTTCTGCAAAAAAGCAACTCAATAAAAAATGCAATATTAACACAAGCTATGTTGGTAGAGACAATACAAGAAAATGTATACTTACTTCTGTAATCCATGCAAAACATGCTTCAAGTAAGTATAACTAATTAATTGTGAGTTGGGCAAACTGGTAAAATCAAAGGCATTGACAAACATTTTTGTACTACTGTTCTGAGAAAGTAGTACAAAAACGTCTGACAATGGTGTGAATGCTTTTGCCATATTTAAAGGCAATGCAATTATTGTTACAAAACACAACATTTCAGAAATAAACTTATATTAGTGCCCATCCATTTTTTTATGAAAATGTAATACTATATGCTATTAAAGGTAAGATCTGTCAGATATATTCAGTATAAAGTGAAGCTCAAGAACAACATTTTTTTCAGTCTATCAGTTTGTCTTTACCAAGCAATCCAGTAATTCTAGTGGGAACAGCATATTAATGTCTGTGCTTGTTTGTCAGCAGGAAGCTATTAAAGTGATAGTCCTCAGCCACTTACCGCTTTGTCCAGAAGACAGAGGGCATACAATTTTTTAGAAAAGGCCCTTGTTTGCACCTCTGGATAAGTGTGACTTACTTGTGTTACTTTTCTTGTGTGTGATTGTGTGTTGAACTGATAGTCTACAGTACTGCTTAGTCTTGACTTATCGACTTTCAAATGTTTTATTATTAACTGATAGCCTTCAGAACAGTTCAGTTCTGTCATATTGACTTTCAATGGTGTGATTATTAATCCACTTCAGGTCATAAAGACACTTAATTCAAATCAAGATGTTGTTTGTATAGCACTCTTTGCACAGCATTCAAGCAATCGCCAATCGAATCTAAGGCACTGCAAACAAAAGAAGCCAATATAACAGGTACACATTATTCTGTATAGTCATTGCTTGCTTTCAAATGTCATCCTAATACCTTTATAGTTCACAACATTTCAACAAAACTGTACGGGCTTTGGTCAAAGTTGAACACTAAATAGTAATGGGATGGCTGGTGGTACAGTCAATTTAATTGGAGATCGTTCGAGAAACTTGATTCTACAGTGAGGAAAATAAGTGTTTGATCCCCTGCTGAATTGGTATGTTTGCCCACTGACAAAGAAATGATCAGTTTATAATTTTAATGTTAGATTTATTTGAACAGTGAGAGACAGAATCACAGAAAAGGGCATGTCAAATCCAGAAAAAGGCATGTTAAAAATTTTATACATTTATTTGCATTTTAATGAGGGAAATTAGAATTTGATCCCCTCTCTATCAGAAAGATTTCTGGATCCAAGGCATCTTTTAAACAGATAACAAGATGAGATTAGGAGCACTTTTTAAAGAGTTCTCCTAATCTCAGTTTGTTACCTGTATAAAAGACACCTGTCCACAGAACCAATCAATTAATCAGATTCCAAACTCTACCATGGCCAAGATCAAAGAGCTGTCCAAGGATGTCAGGGACAAAATTATAGACCTACACAAGGCTGGAATGGGCTACAAGACCTTCGCCAAGCAGCTTTGTGAGAAGATGACAACAGTTGATGCAATTATTCACAAATGGACAAAACACAAAATTACTGTCAATCTCTCTCTGTCTGGGGCTCCAAGCAAAATCTCACCTTGTGGAGTTGCTATAATCATGAAAAACAAGCAATCAGCCCAGAACTGCACGAGAGGATCTTGTCAATTATATAAAGGCAGCTGGGACCATAGTCACCAAAAAACAATGGGTAACACAATACGCCGCGAAGCACGGAAATCCTGCAGCGCCCGCAAGGATCCACTGCTAAAGAAAACACATGCACAGGCCCATCTGAAGTTAGCCAATGAACATTTGAATGATTCAGAGGTAAACTAGGAGGTGTCAAACATGGAGGTGGAAACATGCTTTGGGGGTGTTTTTCTGCTAAGGGGACAGAACAACTTCACCGCATCAAAGGTATGATGGACGGGGTTAGTACCGCCAAATGTTGTGTGAGGAACTCCTTCCCTCGGCCAGGGCATTGAAAATGCGTCGTGGATGGGTATTCCAGCATGACAATGACCCAAACCACACAGCCAAGGCAACAAAGCTATAGCTCAAGAAGAAGCACATTAAGGTCCTGGAGTGGCCTAGCCAGTCTCCAGACCTTAATCTCATAGAAAAAATCTGTGGATGAAGCTGAAGGTTCGAGTTGACAAACATCATCCTCCAAACCTTAATGACTTGGAAAAGATCGGCAAAGAGGAGTGGGACAAAATCCCTCCTGAGATGTGTGCAAACCTGGTAGCCATCTACAAGAAACATCTGACCTCTATGATTGTCAACAAGGGTTTTGCCACCAAGTACTAAGTCATGTTTTGCAGATGGGTCAAATATTTATTTCCCTCATTAAAATGCTAATCAATTTATAATTTTTTTTACAAGTATTTTCTGGATTTTTATGTTGTCATTCTGTCTCTCACTGTTTAAATAAACCTAGCATTAAAATGATAGACTGGTCATTTCTTTCTCAGGGTGCATACGTACAAAATCGGCAGGGGATCATTTACTTTTCCCCCTCACTGTTGATGTGGCACTTAAACTCCCATTAGACAGAGAGCATTACATCAGTGTCAGTCAGGTGACCAATGCCAAGCAGTTAATTCTTCATGGTCCATTTGGAATAATTAACTGTCGACAATACAAGTGGTAAAGAGATGTTTACCTTCAGTCCAGTAGTCACCAGCCTATTGTAATGAAAGCAGGAGAACTAGGTTGTTTTTAAATAACACTACTTCATTCAGTGACCTACTTCAACAGACGTTGTAGGGTGCTGTTTGGGGCAGCATAGTCCATTGTGATGTTGGCACACAGAAAAACAGAACAGAGCTTGGATCAAACACAGCTTTGGGTGGGGCCCCAGGCCTGCCACAACAGGAACAAGAGCCAGGTGGTTAGGGTGGAGATCACCATGTCTCCATTGTAAATATTCACTAGGAACCAAACAGTAGAAAAAAACAGACTGAAGCAAAGTGTATCCAGGACTGTCAGACAGTTACCAGATAGCTACCCTGCTGTACGTTTCTACTTCAGCCCCAGCTGTGTTGAACCTGATTCAGCTTACTATCAGGTTTACGCAGGGTTATGGTGTTGAACAGAAACCTAAAGGACACTGGGTGTTCTGAAACAGGGTTGGGTTGTCCTGGACTAAGTCCAGCTGGTTTTCGATGCAAAATGTTAACTGTGGTATACACTACCAATACAACCCAGGTCAGGGTGGAGTTCCTACCGGCAGCATTAGGTCTGGTAAGAAGTACAGAACACACCTTGACCTGCGCAGTGAACTAAGTAAAACTTGAGGCCATCACCATATGTTAAATATGCACCCTTTAAATGCTGGTTTGGTGTAGTAATCTTGAGGAGAGTTACAAAATATTGACAGTTAAACCCAGAAGGCAAAGTGCTTTAGCAAAGCAAATACATTGTGTTCTTTAGGGAACAACCGAGATTTGAGGACATGCCTACATGATGAAATGCTAAAAGAATGTTACTTGCACCCAAAACGATGTGTAGGCTATGTTGACTCAATAGGGCCCTTCAGATACCATAGCCTTGGTTTCCCACACCTCTCCTCTGGCTCCCCCAAATGTTCGACATTTACATTTTAACTCTGAACTGGCACACCTATTTCAATCAACTAATCATCAAGACTTTGATTAATTGAATTGGGTGTGCCTGTAGAGGGTAACTATTTAAACATGGAACGTCTGGTGAAGCCATTGAAGAGGCGTATTCCATCAAATAATGTAATACATTAGAAGTTACATTAAAGGGGCGATAGAGTTCCCATTTTATATTAAAGGTATTTTTTATATTCATTGGTTCTCGGAAGAATGTTCATTCTGTTTCATAAGCTGAGTTCAACTATTTTACCCAATCCTAACCGCATTTTGTTCACTTGAAAATGTATCTATGTGCAAGGTCATAAAACTTTTACGCAAGGCGAAAAATAACTTGAATTATTAACCTACTTTTCAAAGTGCTGTAGACTTAGTTTCAAACATTATGTCCAGATGCAAAGATTGGCAGAATTGTGCGGGCTATAGTGTAGCGATTTTACAGTTGGGCTCGATGTGGGGAGTCTAGTTCAAAGTAGTCTGTAGGACCGATGGTCGATTGCTGAGGGAAACACGAGAAGAGGCAGGATCCTCAGGGTCACAACTGAGCCGTACTGCCTCCTCGTCAAACAGTGGAGGTGGCAAGGATTGACTCTACGATTGACTGGTAAAGTCAGATCATGACTTAGAGGGAGATTATTTGTCTGCTTAGAAATCCCAGTGATGTAAAGCACTTCGAGACAACCGCTGATTTACATTGCTTCTTAACAGGGCTTTGTAGAATGTGATTGTTTTCAGCCATTAGCAGACATCACGCATTAGATGCACATCTATTCACAGGTTTCTCATAGACAAAGACAAGTCTAAATTAAGTCTTGATTTAACATGCTTTTCAGTCAAACTAAGCAAGTCAACCTTAAAGAACTTGGTGTAGAACTTAACTAATTTGTTGCTGATCTTTGTCTTCAGATTCTCAAAACCGTTCAGAAATACCTATATCAAGGAATCAAGCACCCCCCAGTGGCGAAAGAAAATTAGGCATCATCACCATTTTGACCCAGCCATCTACACACCCCACCAAAAACTTGCTCATACAGTATACCAAAGCTGCCATTTTGTAGCCAGTGTCAAAACTTGCTCCAGAGCTTAATATAAAATTTGCTAAGATCCTAAACTTTTAAATCCACCAATGTAGGCAAATCAAAAACTACATATGAATTCAACAGCCAAATGAAATCCTGCTATTTACCAATCCTTGCCAAGACCCAACTTTTTTGCCTCTTATTTGAGCATTTCAGGTTCCTCCCTATTATGTTTTGCTTGCTCCAGATGGAAGGTTACAGCACTAAAAGGTTTGGCAGAACATAAACAGTATTTACTAAGATTATAGATCTAATGGCATCCTAGTCATTATAAAGATCACTAAATTTTGACCATAGCAAGGTATGCCTAGGGTTGCACAAAATAATTTAAGGTTGAGTGACAGGAGACTGTAGATGTTCAATTATTTATTGTTCACATTAAGGATATAATTTACTCAACCAATTACCAAGTGGGCAGCATATTCCCCCTCCCTTACTGCATGTCTATGGTTCAGCTCATGACTGCCAGAACAGAATAACAGGATATTAACTGAATGAACCTGGTCCTACAGCCATTTGTGACAAAATGATAATTACCGATAAGGCAAATTGTATGAGCATAGAAATAGATTAATCCTCTGGCAATAAATGCAATGAGAATTGAGTCAAAATTGGCTTAGTAAAGGCAACTCACAGGCACAAAAAAAAAATACGCTTACTACGTTACCTTTGAATTTCAACAAAAACAAAAAGCCCCAAAATGGCATTGTGGAAAACATTTTTTATTTCTCAACTCAAAACAACCACTTATTTTGGGCCATTGAGACACAATCCACTCCAACCTGAAGATCAGTTTGAGGAGCTCCAAGTGCAGTTTTAGTACTTGTGGTTGAACGTCCTTAGGTTAAGGTGTGGATGTATAGCGGGGGAAAAACAGGGCACGGGGTATGGCGCCAGCATCCTCCACGCTGCTCACTTGAAGCACTTGCCCGTGTTGAAGGGTTTGCCCACATGTTTGAACTCGCCCTCCCAAGCAAAGTACTCCTTGACCATGGTCTTTGTTTCCTCGGTGTCTGGGTCCAGTTTGCGCCAGGAATAAGACTCATAATCGATCTGCCAGTCGTCAGACAGCTACAGAAAAGAACAGAAGTGAGGTCAACTAAACAAAAACGCAATCATTGAACCTGTAAATATTGGGACAAACTAATGAAACCATGTTTTAAGTTTGAGGGAACAATCACAGCCACAAGTCAATACCTATGGATTGTCAGACAGACAGTTCCTATGCTAGAACAGCAGTTTCCCCCATCATAATTTACACAAGATGGTTTGATGTTTTAAAAAGCTGGGTGTAAAAACTACAAGTGTCGGGGGATCCGAACAAATGCTAGAGGAACACTAGTTTGGCAGATGCCACCACACGCACATACCCAGTAGACCAGGGCAGATCAAAACTGTTCCTGGAAATCTACTGGCCTGTAGGTTCTCTTCAACCCTCATTTTGCACATCTGATTCTAATATTAGTAGGACAAAAAACTAAAAACGCGTTAGTCCCATATGGGTTGAAGAAAATACCTACAGGGATAGTAGATCTCAAGGGACAGGGTTGAGCTGCCCTGCATCACACTGTTGCAATGCTGATTAAGGAGACTAAGTCCAAATCACTTGAAAGACATAGGAACCTAGGTCAAAAGATAGAGGGGCTAAGCACAGAAACACTTCAGCTTGGCTTGATACATGTGTGGGAACCAGCCCAGAGGGTCTGAGCAAGAAAATCTGTCTGCTAAATGACTCTCCACCCAGCAGTGCCAAAGGAAACAAAAACTCACAGTGAAAGCCAGGTCCTGCCCTCTGAAGATCCAGATCCCAGAGATGCTACTATCGTTGTTTCCTCCAAACAGTATCACGCTGGCAAAACCGTTTTTGCGGAGTTTGTCAAGTCGTTGGAACATTCCTGAAAAGGTGATTAAATTATTAATTAGGCACCATGTATGGCAACATTCACTTGAAATAAGCAGCTGTAACAATACAACTGGAACAGTGGTCAAGTCACAAACGGTCTTGTAAATCAGTAAAACAAAGGAAACAAGTGAAAGTGGATCTGTGTGTAAGTTGTGTACATTTAGGACAGACAGACATGTCTGTGAATATAGCAGTCAGTAGTCAGTAGGGCCATATAAGAGTTCTTTCCTTGGAACATGTCAGTGTGAGCTGGGTTTGGCATTATGGGTTTAAGGAGCACATATGTGGAAATCCTCAGAGCCTATCTGTGAGCCGTGTGAGGCGCCGGAACGGTGGATCTCCGATAACTCACCCATGATGAGGTTGCAGCTCATGAAGGTCATGGTGAGCTCCTCGGGGTATTTGTACTCGCCATACCAGATGGAGTAGCCCTCCTTGTCGAAGTGCTCCCAGAAGTGAGGCACGGCTACGGTCAGGGTGTCCTCGTTGGAGTACTTCCTCTTGAACTCATCCAAGACAAACGGACTGCAGGG
This sequence comes from Esox niger, assembly GCA_016801105.1. Classification (NCBI taxonomy): domain Eukaryota; kingdom Metazoa; phylum Chordata; class Actinopteri; order Esociformes; family Esocidae; genus Esox; species Esox niger. Next base: position 58,253 of record JACXGJ010001293.1, on the reverse strand, counting down.
GGGAGAGGACAGCGTGAGTTCAGGTGAACGGGTGGGGAGTCAAGAAAGGATATGAGTATTCAGGACAAAATCCAATGATAAGAGGGAGGTTAAGAGGAGAGGCCAAGACTGGTTAGTTGACGTCTGGCACTGTAAGGAACAGGGATGCTTCAAGTAGTGTCAGTCCAGATGCAGCTCATGAAGCAGGGATTGAGTTAGTAGCCCAGCATTTGAACACGTACAGAGGCCAGACAGGATGTACCTTAGTGTTCTACCCAAAAAGCTCAGGCTTGGTTTCCATCTATGCAAGCCAGAACCATTGTATTACTGAGCCGTGACTCATTGCAGGCCCTTAGGGTATTCAGAAAAGCTGGGGAAACGAGCAGCCTTCCGATGCCCTCTCACCTGATAACTGCAGCCTCTTGCCGCCCCAGGCCTCAACCGGTCCCCGATGACAGGGAACAAAGCAGGGGGTTGAAGCAGGCAAACATGCTGTGAAGTCCAGAGTTGAATGGGAGGGCACTAGCCTAACAGATTTATAGTAGAAAGAGTAAACCACTGCCCCTAGAGCATGTCCCCGTTTCCCAAGGCCGGCCTAAAGCTAAGTCCATAGTTAAACTTAGCAGCAACATAAATGAGATGGTGAGAAAACAGGGCATGGAATGTACTGGCTTTAGGCCAGCACACAGGGAAGGAGAGGCATAGATGACATTAGCCATTAGGGTTGTGTCCTGTAGCCCTCCCTTTCCCCCCATAGTGATCTGGTCAAAAGCAGCATATCAAATAGGGACTACTGGGCTACTTGGAACACGCCCTATGTATTCGGCAGCAATATCCCACATGGTTAGTGGCAGTAACTGCGAGGGGGAAGGGGAACCACAGGTTGGTTCTTTGAGGCGTTTCCAAGGAAAAGGGCCCGCTGTGAGGAGTCGGTCAGGATAGGCCTCAGTAGTGAGAGACTAACAACCCTTGAGACCCAACAGAGTTTCCCAGAAAGCAGGATCATCCACTATGTCCACTAACAGCCACAACTCAGAATGTCTAGTCACTTGAGAAAAGCTTTCGGGAACAGCACTTAGACCCAAAAGAATTTCAAACTGAAACCAGGCTTGATGTTTGCCAACACACCGTGAGTGATCGGAGTTATGTAGGGCCATTCAACCAAATGAGGTACCCAAAACCAGTACATTTTGACTGAAAGCAGACATAAGCAAAGCCAATGCATGCAGGAGAAGCCGGGGGGTAGTGGTTAAACATTAGCAGGCAAGGTGAGTATAAGTACCTCTTTGGCAGGTGAGCGAAGGGGTCCTTGGCTTTGGGTTCTGAAGCCAGTGCAGCTTCACACTCGTCCATCTCCTCAACAGCTGGGGCTGCTTTCTTCTCCTCCTTTTTCTTCTCCTTTTTCTCCTGTGGCTTGATTGCCTCCTTTGGAGCTTTTTCTTTCTTGGGCGGAGTATCTTTCTTGGTAGCGGTGTCTTTCTTGGGCTGCATGTCGGCAAACTTCTTGGCTGGAGAATAAAGACATCCAATATCAAATACAGTGTAGTCTTGCCCAACAAGTGATTCCCCGAGAGTCTGCCCCCGTCAAAGCACCAGTGTCTACATAAAAAAGCACGGCTCCTGCTTGCATTCAATAAATATAACTGTCTCAGGTCTTCTAGTCAGATTATTGTAGATTGGTTCTACTTTAACCTGTGCCAAAGTCCTGTGTTACTTTCCCAAGGATTAGATTTCACAACCAGGTGGATGCCTCAGTCATGATAGTACGGTCTTGGGTGGTTCACCTTAAAAATAACACCTGTTATAAATTCAAAACTTGTCTCAGAAACAGAACTATGGTCCTTACGATCAAACTGAGCCATCTTTTCGCAGAGCTTGACCTCCCCAAGCACAGCCTTGAACTGGGGCTGGTTGACACAGGTCTGGAACCAGCGGGTAACGTTGGGGTAAGGCTGCCGGAAGGAAGGCTCGAGAACCTACACGAAGAGCAAAGAGACATTTAAGCACATTCACATCTCTGCTGTACTAAACAAGGATACTGCGCCTAGTCTCGGGTTCCATTTGGTGCTTCCTGGAGCCATGGACATGGAAACACAGAGCGAGGCTATAGATTATAAACTGGGGAGGACATTTGACATTGACAAGCTTTCAAGGCCAGATTAAGTCCAGTCAAATTTAAACATCCATTCTGAATTGTTTTAGTCTAGCACAGACTTCCTATGGCCAAAGGATACGGCAATATATGGCCCAAGGAAATCTAATATAACTAGAATCCTGCAGACGGAAAAAGCATTGAACTTCTTAGAGCCTCTATATGAGATATAATATATCAATAATATATATCTAACCTGTTTGTAGAGCCACAGCATGCTGCAAGCCACACTGATATCAGCCAGGCTAACTCGCTCGCCCACAAGGAAGGTTCTGGTGTTCAGGTGCTGGTTGAGGACGGACAGCACCCTCTTGACCTCTTCCTTCGCCTGCTCTGTTGCCTAGATCAAAGGAGGACACATTGGGTTTATAAAAGTAAGTAACATGATTGTTAACAGGGCAGCTTCATTGCCAAGCACCCCAAACACTCATGTGACGATACCAAATAGACATTCAAACATTGTATTAGTAGCACGCGGCTTAAGCAAATGTTGTCCTTTGCTCAAATAATTTATAACAATATAAACGTATGAGAGCAAATAGTTTTGCATTCACCCAAGAGGAATATTGTTTCATAGCTGCCACACAAAATGTATTTATCCTAAAGGAATCACCAACATACTCATGTAATGTACATTGCATAGGCATCAGATGTTGAGGCAGCCAGCTACGATCCATCATACAGTAACCTTGTTAAGCATTAACAGCAAACTAATTGTTTCACTACGGTGTAAACGAACATTCCCAATGATCCTGCCTGGTGATTATCAGAGGACTTAATGGCATAATGTACAGCAACTGAGTACTTCGACACAGTCACCTTCACTAAGTTGGGTAAGACCATATATAGTGGAGCACAGTCTTGCAGTCAACAAAAACATACACGTTCCAAGTGACTGAAAATGGTACTGAAATCTCATGTACATACATCTTCAGAACCTTTGCCGTGAAACTCCATATTGATAAGTGGCGTCCTACGTTTGCTGAATATCTTTGCAATGGCTGTAGCACTTGTACACCAGCAGTAAACCAACTGGACATGATTCAGAAAGACCAACGCCTGTTTACACAGACCCACAATCAAATGCCTGATCCAAACCATGAAGTCCAAGAAACCCTCTGTAGAACTCAGATCTGATGATTCTGAAAACAAAGCATAACCAGACACCTGATGACTATATTATGTGGAAACAAGGCATCACTCAGCACCATGCTTCCATCTTCCCTACGGAAAAGCACGGTGGGGGACGCTTCTCAGCGTCAAGGAGCCTGGGCAGGATGGAGGGAGGGATGAACAGAGCAAGAGACATTTTGAAGAACAACATCTCAGACAGAGGTGAAGTTTCATCTTTAAGGACGACAATCCTTAAACGTTTACACTGTCATTATGGGGTATAATGACGGCAAAAGTTAGTCAGTTATAAAAGTCTAATCAAAATGTGGGGAAAGTGTGAATTCTTCCCAAAGTTACTGTAGATAACAGCAACAGAATTGGAATGCACTCAATTATAGCAGTTAGGGCTAGTATGCCAAACAATAGTAATAGCAGGGAAGCAATTCTTACCTGCATTTAACAAAAACTGTCTTAAGTCCTTTGCTAAAATGCCACAAGTCTACTTTATCATATTTGGACATCTATTAGGCCTAGTAGAAGGGGGCTGCTGGGGATGCTGAGCAATGCCAAGAAATGTTCAACTATTTGATTCCATCACCACCTCCAAATCAAAAGAAAACACTGACGTAATATCCAAAGCTGATTAGCTAGAGAAGCAGGTGTGAAGCAGAGCTTGCGATAAGCAAGCTGTCATGCAACACATGTTTTCTTATGATTTGGCAGGAGTGGTGGCATGAAGTGGATTTATTACCTTCTTGGGCACTACTTGTTATTGTTCCCAGCCCTGATTGAAGGTTAACCATTTACAAAACCAACGTAGCTGAATCCAGTACATCAATGGGAAGCAGAATAACTAGCGGGGTGGCTAACTGCAGTAAATAGTCTAGTTACTGTCCCATTTGTCTGCCCAGGTTCATCAACCAGTCTGCAGAGGAATGCCTGCTGGTCTGCAGCCTATCCCTAATGCAATTGCTGACACAGCAAGCCGGTTAACTCATTGACATTTGTCACTAGCTTTCAAACTGTTGGCACCACTACTTTTATTGACCTCACAAAGGTGCAGCCTGTGATGTTGGCCAATTTCTTTCTAGGGCCACAGCTGAGACAAAGGTTTCCTAAATGCATTTGCTGATTTGTGCACCCTGTCCCCAAAAACACAGGCTTTCAAATGTACAGAATGTACAGCTCACTGAAGCATGTTAGTGATTCTACTATTAGATTACGCACATTGCATCACATTTAAAACATGGTTAATTACAAAAGTCTAAGACTACACCATTAAAACCCAACTAATACAGACATTTTGTTATTCATTTACCTGTATAAAGCTCAGAAGCCATGTAGGACATGTTAACAGAGAATAACAAAAATCCCTTAAGCACTGTTTTCTGCATGCTATTACACAAATTGGTTTCCAATTTGCAAAAAACAGTGACCACAGACAGGCATGCGCCACAATGGGGGCAGACAGCACAACGGGCGAGGCACTGCATACCTGTTTGTTGTACTGCATGATTCCCAAGGTGGGAAAGACCCAGGCAGAGGCTGGAGGGATGATCTCAGAGTCCGCAAAGCTCACCCACTGGATCACCTGGGACTGAGTCTGGGGGCTGCTACCACGCAGGGCCTCATTGCTCACTGGGGGAGATGACAGTCCAGATTACAAAGAGGGCAGAGTGGTGGGCTTACGAGGATCTGACAGATCAGTTCACAAAGGGGCATATGGCGCTCTGTTCAATTTCTCCGTCTAGCAGATTGTTACGAAAACATAGGCACATTAATTTATGCTGATTATAGGGCATTTCTACTGTGCAACAGAGGTAATTAAGAATGAACAGACTTTCGATGTTGTCTTAACACTTACGAACGGTTTAATAAATAGTATATCAGCTAAATAGACAGGCGTCCAATGTTTGTGTGAGATTTACCTATAACCTTGCCGTGAATGAGACACAGCAGGGCCTCAAACCACCTCACTTCTCTCTAGCAGACACTTTAGGAAAGGACAGAGCCACTACAGGCTAAGCCTCGCTGACAATGGCCTGCCGAATTATTCTCCGGTCGGAGAAATCTCATATGGAAGCCAGGTACGCATTTCTCAAAAGCAGATATATGTACACAAATGTAATTGACATCCCATCATAAATGACAGACTAAAGCTATCTGGCTACTTTTATAAAATGCGACAGAGGTCAAGAAAACCTAGGAAGCTTCTTAACGCCATCCTATTGCCAATGGGCATTGTCAAGTGGCAGACTACAGAGAATGGGGTGATATGGTGGGAGCCATTTAAGAAACAAAAACTCTTACGGTAGTGAGCAATGGCATTACTCTCGAACAGACAGAAGCCGTCATCTCCTTGGAAGGCTGGAACCTGATGAGTGCGAGAAAAGGACACATTTTAGCCAATGATATGGCCGTAACAAATGTCCACAGCCTGTTCTTTAAGCTATGTAGAACATACACTCCTCCCCCTGACCAGAAAATCATCTTGTCTGGCTACCAATTGGTGCCATCAGACCAATCCTTGCCAGAAACTGACCTAGGGATAGGCTATGTTCAAAATGGCTTACAGCTGATGCTCAGGGTTAAAAAGCTCAAAAAACTTCATTATGGTTTCAGGTGAAGAAATTCAAAACATCATTGCATCAACAATCTAATGAGAACATACTGCTACAGGCAATACAACATATTCAATTTCAAGGACATGTGCACAGAGACACACAAATCTAGAAATGTAGTCCAGCTGAATTGATGATTTTCAGGTTAACCCTCTGATCATCTATTAAACTCTGTGACACCAGTTTCAAACCATTGAAGACTAATTGGAAACCACCAGGGCTCTGGACAATCAGGAATGGATTTGAAGCCCCCAACAGAAACCCTGACCAAACCCATGCAGTCACATACCTTGCCCAAGGGGAAGTTGTTGAGGAAGGCTGGGGTACGGTTTGTCTGCCCAAAGGTGAAGGCAGGGGCACTGCTGGCCACCTTTAGGCGAGCACCACTGTACTGGGCGGCAATCTGAGCCTTGAAGGCCCTCCAGTTCTCTGGATACGTGTACAGAGTCTGGAAGGGTAGAGGGAAGAATGAAGGTTAAATAATTACGCCTGAAGAAAACCTAACAATCTAAGAACTGTCAGCAAAATCACAAATTCCCTGCATAGTGGGACAGCTTGAGTACGACCAATCTACACACACACACACACACACACACACACACACACACACACACACACACACACACACACACACACACGTTTAAATTATTCATGCTTTTAACTACAATACATTTCCTGGATAACGCAGATTGTCAGCTAAGCAGACTACATTAAAACAGATTTTTTTTAAACGTAGGATTGTATTTGTCGTGTTTAATCTCATACAACATCCAGGTAAATCAAGGTCGGATTGATTTACCCTCCATTTGTTAAAATCATTATATACATAGCCCATTCCACCTACCCTACCTCAATTAGTAATTTAAACGTCCCCAACCACGTTCAAACAATTTTTGACATCATGAAGTAAATTCCCAGAACCATCTTGCAGACATAGTAGTGTTTGTAACTAGAAGGTTCTAACGTGATTAACTTGGACGGGATGTTATCAAATAAACAGTTTGAGTTTCTACAGCATATGCCTGCTGAACATACTGAAAGCTAAGTTACGTGTGACCGTACTGTACATGATTATAAGCTCACATAGATGCGTGGGTCAAATATCATGCATCAGTAATGGACTAAAGTCGAAAACAGTGATATCTGTGTTACGAAGCCTGCGTTCATTGTCTGGTAAGCTACTACTAGTAAACTGGTACATGGTTTAGCAACACATGCTAATTAGTATATTCAGCCTAGTAAGCTAGGTACCAAGTACTAGCTTAGGTTCAGGATGGCAAAATGTTGATACTTAGATTATGGACTAAACGCTGTTTCGGGTGGCAATTACATGTACAATTTGCCATAACACGAGTTGGTTTAAAATAGACCGCAATCGTTCCTTATGCGTTTTTAGTCTCCTACCCTAGCACGGATAACGTGGCACAATGGAATGAGGCGTCATGTACGGATGTGACTGCTATGCTATCGTTGAGATTGCTAAGCGTTTGTGAGTAGGATAACCCCCCAAAAAATCACAAATAACTATACCGATAAAGGTTTAACGGCGTGAAGATACTAGGTACACTAAATTGCATTGGATAAGTGGGCGGATGGGGCAGATTTTTAACAGATGGTATCCTGAAAAACCAGTCAAAAACATAGTGACAAAGCATCTGTCCATTTTACTCACCCCTGCCGCCATCTTTAGGACGAGAGAAAGGAAGAACGAGGGCGCCCACCGTTGACGTATTTAGTGCCGGGAGGTGCGTGTCGCTTAAATAAAACGTTAACTGGAAGAGCTGGGGAAAATAGCTTTTTGTCCAATCAAGAGATGATCCAATGGACTGACTATTCATTGTTAAGTCTACATTGTTCAAAATAACATTTCTAAGATGTAGATCAGAGATGTTTGTATTAGAATTCAAGCAGGCATTAACAAAGAAACGGTTCAAGGTAAAACATTAATACAAAAAGAAATATTTATTGTAGACTTCTAGAAGTACACAACATTTCAACAGGAGTAAATTAATACAGATGATTTTGTCCAGTAATGCAATAATTATTAGAAAGTTCTGTGTGGTTTTATTTGTATGTGTTCATACAATGTAAAAAAAAAGTATCCTTACCCATATACTACAATATTTGAGGAATTGCAGCAATAACACCAAATAATCAACCTAGGAAAACATTTGTACTGAGGGTACTATAACAGTGGGGCATTTACATGGAATATTAAAGATGCACATTGGTATATTTTCACAGTACTTAGGGGGATATCAGCTGACAAGACCTGCAGAGAAAGAACAAAAAAAGACAAAAAAATCTAACTTTCAGGCTCCTTGCACAACAATGAAAGAACATTGATAACACAATTCTACATACCAAGGTAATCATCCATTAGGGATCCAATGGCAAACTAAAGGAAAGATGAACATTTTAGATTCCAACAATCAGTCAGAGAACAGAATTCTTCTATTTCTATGTCAGTTATGTTTCTTAAACAGTGGTGTTTTGACAATGTACTTACAATGTCGTTTTTGTCCACCCGTGTTCCTACGATCTTCAATCGAATCTCATCGTCCTGCTGAATTACAATGTCCTGAAAAGGGGAAAAAATAATCCTTCATAAGAGGAAAATGTTTCAAGGAGCTGTGTCTAAATATTACTTATAAATTCACACTCACACCACCACAAAAGATAGTAAGCTTTTGGCATCACTGGAGAAAAGAAAGAATAAAAAAAATATGGGAAACAAATGCCCGCCCAACAAATTATTTCTGGCACCTGGTCTTACCTCATCAGTGGTCTTATAACAAGGAGGATTTGAGTTGGGGTCAAACTCCATCTCTGAGGGAATGGACTGAAAAATACACCATTACAAACAGTGACTGTTTATCAGTAAAAAAAAGTAAAATTTTTATTTGGACTTACATGACGAGAAATGAAGCAGGACATCGGTCCGATTTCTGTAAATAGTCCAACCTAAAAATAAGTAAATATAACATTGCTTTCATTTAGCCACATCATAGTAAGAGAAAGTCAGTATCCATCATTGCCAAACGTTTTTAGATGGTATTTATTAAAAATATTTTGTCATTGTTCCAAATAGCAACCTTTCTGGGGCAATACTTTAGACCAGGGCCCATTAGGATTTGCCTGTCTGAATCAACCCACATTATGAATTCAGGAGTTGGTATCAACAAAGAATAGGTTGCCGTTAAGGATACATGCTTTTGAGTTTCCTTACTTTGTTGACCTGGGTGACCACTGCATCTACCACCTCTCCTTTGAATGGACGGAAAACAATAGCCTTGTACTTGACTGGGTACAGGACAAATCCCCTGCCTGGTTGGATGACACCTGCACCAATGTTGTCAATGGTGGTCACGGCAATAACAAATCCATACCTAAAACAACCATCACAGAGTCACGAATTGAGCAAGAAAACCAACTTCTCATCACCCTAACATTCATTCTATGTACAGTCTAAGGCAACGTGTTCTGATGTGTACTTCACAGATACGATCTTAATCCGTTCAGTCGTTGCCGTTCAGTCGTTGTGCGATTGAAAACATTTATGATTCAATACAGCGAACACATTTGATATGCTAAAATAACAGCTTGGTGATATCCAAAAATGAACTCAGATTTGGTCTCACTGGTTGAAATTTGCAAAAGACTGTGACAACGGAAATGAACGATGAACAAAGCAGAGTAAATATGACAACTGGTAGACCTAAACATAACCCTTTTTTGTTAGTTGCATAGGTTTTACCCCTTATTTTTTTGTATTGGCGTATGCACTACATGTACACATGCAAAATGGCACCACTCACTTTCCTGTGCATGTTCCCTCCACTTCTGTGAAGAGCTTTTGCTTTACAGTGTTTAGGAGGTTAGGACCAAAGTAGCGAGGGTGGAGCAGAATCTCATGCTCCAGGGATATCTGTGATAAAAATGAAAGATATATTTACACTTTACAGTCCTAACAATAACTAGTACTAAATATGCGTATTGATTAGCACAATACGGTCTGGTTGTCAAGATTGTCTTAAAAATACACTTTTTATTAACTCTTCCAAGTTAACTTAAGTAAATGTAAAATCATGTCTGATTCAGACGTAGTTTGCTCAACAACTAATATATCCAAAACAGTGAAATAAGCGTCACTATTATAAACGTTAATTTATTTTACATTTGGCAAGCTGATAAACACAAAAGCGAAAGGAACTAGCTTACAACCGGCAAGCAAAACTACAACTGCTAGCGACCTAGTGGAAACATCGTCTGCCATGGCAACGTTTATTTTCGTTAAACAATACCATAGCTATATATCAAAACACTTACATGATAAAACATGATTCCACACCAACTGGGTTAGTTGCGGTCTACCTGTATTTATTCTGAAAGAAACGCTTATCTATCCAAAGAACTACTTCAAAATCCAGTAGCGCAAATTCAACACACTAACAATGACTTCCGGCGCAGTGAACTGAGGTAATTTTTCAAAAATAAAAGCCTTTCCGTAGTTTAAAATCACTTGAATATTTTTATTAATAAAAAAAAATAACCGACAGATAAGGTAATAAAATATATCATTTCAAGTTCAGTTGTAAACAGATGAGAAAAAAATGCACCAGGCATGAAAATTACAGATCAATGTTCTTCCACATTGTCAACAAATGCCCCCGTTAAAGCAAAGGACTTTCCATAAAATACAGTTCTTCAAAAATGTATTCAATCTGCATACTTTATATTCAGAAGCCAAACATGACAATAACTCAAGTACAAAACATGTTTACCACCAGAATGCAAATATATACAGTTAAAGTGTAGCTGAACAATAATTGATATGTGAAGTGTAATACAATGTAAGCACCCACTTTAGTGACAGGCAGCATAGAGCACATGAAAAACAATCCCATTAACAAATTATAGTATACATAAGCCATGAGCCCTGGTAAACCACAGTGCATTGTGTAGGGAATAGCCTTCCATTAAGGATAATGGTGGTGTTCACTGTTGGCTTATCTACCACAGTGTTTGACATCATCCATAGAAAGCCATGATGCATATTGAGATGTCCAGTCCCGTAGAAAGACCTCTTCTAGCTGTGTCTGTATACTCCTTTCTCCCTCTCTGACCAGGGAACCTGTCTGGTTCACTACCAATCCTACACCTGCCGTGTGGGTGAAATAGTTCTCAGACCAGTTGGAGGTTCCTGTGTAGACACAACATAATCCACATTTGGATGGCATTCTGCTGTCTAGTATTCTCATAAACCCGACCTTAGGCAACATCATTGACAACTGTAGTTTCAATGATCCAGGAATGGCCTACACACATATGAATCTGAATATAAAAGGTTTTTGTTCAAAAACAGTAATTGGTCGGTCAATATGCTCTGATGTGAGTGCACTCCTCTGTGCAGTCACAATATCCATTCTAGAAATCAGAGTAGACTCTACATTAAATCGTTGTATCGGCACACCATTATTCGACATCCATTGTGATTCGTTTTTCAGTGACAAATCATTTTACCAATGCTAAATATGTACGGTATGATGTTTAGCACTTTAGTATATTAACATTCTAATGTATATTAACACCATGAGATCCCCAGATGCAGACAAGCCTGTATGTTGTGATTAAAATGTCAGGCAAAATGTTGGCAGTGTTTTTATTTTGTAGGCAATTGCTGCAAACTAACCACTTGCAAAATGCACATCAAATAAGACCTCTTCTACGGCCATTTTTCTACCTAGTATTTCATATTTTTATACATGTGTAAGAAATTGACAGAGGCAGATCTTTGAAGCCTATTAAAAAGTAGAAATTCTGGGAGCCTTGGAGAAGTTTAGGGTCTAATGTTATAATAAGATTGCTGCAGATGAGATCTTCCGCTAAATGAGGTAATTGTGAACATTAGACATATAGTGTGTCAATGAGAGCTCTGTGAGTGTCAAATCATTAATAGTGATGTAGAGTAGTCTTACCTATATAGGCAACTCTGTCAGTGACCATGTATTTGGCATGGTTCACTCGTGAGAAAGGGATCTTCTCCTGCTCTGGTGTCGAAGGCACCTCAAACACTTTCTGTCAGACACGTCATAAAAACAGGCGATTACAATCGAAATAACACCAGTGCTCAACTGTACTAGACATTTCCTGAAGAAAACTGTGCGCTTGCTTGAGCCACCTACAAGCATATTTACAGCTGAAGAGCAAAGAAGTGGGGACTGTGTACAAACCACATTGATGTTGCATTGCAGGGGAGCCCTGTTGAGGACGGCCATAGAGTGTAGGAAGACAAACATGGAACCTGGAGAGTGTGCCCAGCAGCTCACAAGTATGTTGACCTCTACCCCTCTAGTACATGCCGCTGCCTTTAAAGCTGTGTCAATCACTGGCCAGAACCTAATTTATTCAAAACCCAAACAGAAAACCTCATTGTTTTTACACAAAGTTGACAGCAATTTCATTGCATTCACTTTCAGTGAAAAAATATATATTGCACAAAACATTTCCACTTGCAAAGAAGCATCAGAGGCGGCATGAACGCCTTTGTTCCCAAATGACACCCTAGTCCCCATATAATTATACAGCTTAAAGATGTGTACCATATAGCAAATAGAGTTCTATGTAAGTGTTAGACATTGAGTGCTATATACGACAGTTACCTGAGTGGTTCAGTGTACTGGGACATTGGAAGAAAGTCCATGACGGAGATATGGACAAATCTCTGGGCATCTTCGATGACCGAGAGGATGGTGGAGAGATCGTCAGATCGTCCATATGCTGATATCTGCGGCGGAGCGCTCTAAAACCAAATGACGTGTCGTTCAACATCTACAGCCTCGTGCGCTCAAAACGCTGCATAATGACCACCTATTCTCTACATAACACACTCCTTTTCAACAGGGCTCTAATGACACTGCACTACATAGGATAGAAGGGTTCATTTGGGATACAGAAACTTAAGGCACTGGTCAATACAACTCACTGAGAGATAGACCCGTGCAGGGACTCCGTTGAGCTTGAGATTCAAGGGGTTCTTGGCACTGGAAAGAGCAGAGTATCGGGCAGGCCAGAAGGGGGGAAGGGAACCATTTTTCTGAGCACCAATGTTCCAGTACACCCCAAATATCCGTGATGCATCCTGTGCTAAACAGCTGCAGTCCTCCATGGACATCCCCAGTTCTTTCACCTGAGATGCACAGGGATGATACATTCTTACTGTCATTGGTCAATGGGATTTTAATAATGCTCAGTTATAACTTTTAGTTTGATTCCTGTTTAATAAAAACAAAAACATCAACCAGGACAGTATGATCAGGGCTCAGCTTCTCTAAATCTATCTTCTCTAAATCTACCTCAGTGCGTTTAATCCCATAGACCAGTGTTTTTCAACCCTGGTTCTGGAGGCACACCGCCCTGCATGATTTAGATCTCTCCCTCCTGTCACACCCGATTCAGATGATCAGCTCATTAACACGTCCTTGATGAGCTACATCAGATGAGAGATCTAAAACATGCAGGAATGTGCCACCAGGAGCAGGGTTGAAAAACACTGCCATAGACTACATTTATTGACACATCCAGGATTACCCTGTATGAAATAATATACCTTTATTTTTCGCCCAGCACTGGGGTTCATACAGTACTTGATGATTCATTCAACAGGAAATACCTGTGTGAGGGACCGCCAGTCCATGTTGGCACTGCCCAGGTAGAGGTTTTTCTGATCCATGACCCACAGTTTGGTGTGGATTATACCGCCAGTCACAGACTGGAGATCCACCTCCCGAACCTCTGCACCTAAATATAGTTAGGGAGCAGAGATTTGCCCCACACTCATGGAATACCATTCAGTGATCTTAGGTTAAACCTTTTTCGTGCCTATAAGACATTTTACATTTCTTATAAATTATCTTTTCATCTGTCCATTGTATTTTCTTAATGTTTGTTTTATGTCCATTTTGAATGTGTTTTATTGTTGTAATACAGGGCTCTGCTGTCAAAGAGATCTTGGTCTCAGTTGATTTCTCTGAATAAATAAAGGTAAATATATCAACTTCCTTTAAAGGAGATGCACTCAGCTCTTATCCAGAACATTACAGTCAAGGCATTAAACTGTGAAATAAGACAACCATATCAGACAAGGCCAGGTGAAGCAGCTGTGGCAATATAGTAACACAGGGGCAAGTTCATGCATGTACCTTTTCTAGATAAATCTGCTGTGTCTTTAGTATCAGCCTGAGGACCGTTCACAGCAATATGAAGTTTCACTCCTTTTGCCTGAAGTTCCATGAGATGCATAAAGACCTCTTTTCCCTAAATGAAATAATCAATTAACATGTGCATGTCCGAGTGAGAACAAACAATAACCCAAGCATAAAATCAACAACGTAAATAACAAAATGTCAAATAAATTCATATTCCCAAAACTTTAGTTTCCTGAGTGACATTAAGACTTTGGATTTTGCGTCATTATGAAACCAGTTAAAGATTTTAATGTACCCAGATCTGATTGGCTCTGGAGCCCAGCCTCTTACACAGCTTAACAGTCTATTATAAAGTGAGTCTATAATAAATCAGTTGAGACATCATACACCTTGCCAAAAGTAGCATTTCCCCAGAACAGGCTAAAAGTTCAGACTCCTTTCCCATTTATTTTTGTAACTTACAAAATTGGGTAAGAATTGTTGGGGGAAAGGTGAAAAATAGGAAATTATGGTTTGACTGAATTGGGCCTTTAATATTGCTTTTTCATAAAAAGAGATTAGTGAGGGAAACAATTGTAATAATCGCATCAACATATGTGTTTGATGTGATTGCAAAATAATTGTAAAAAACATGACAACTCTTACCATCCCATAATAAAATGCTTTATTCTCCTCCTACCTGTGCTGCACTTGGCTCTGTGATTCCCAGGTCACTGTCTCGGAGGGTGAGGTAGAAGGCAGCAATGTCCACGGAGCTGTTGGCCTCGTTGAGTAGATGTATCCATGTCTTCCAGATACTTGGTAGAGAGGTGGAACCAGACGGGTAAACTAGGCCTTCAGGGATGCTCTCTACCAAGCTCACACTGATTGAAGAGAAGGGGAAAACATTTGGCAAAATGCTCTGGAAATTCCATTCAAACATTAAACTCCCCACTTAGAGCAGCTCCATTAGGGGTAAAATAATGGTTCAGAGAACTAAAGTACAACTAACAGGCCCAGATAAATTACATTGCATATCATAGTTTACTCTGGACCCTATTCCATTGATAGGCCCAATTCAGTGTACCATTCGACAAACAAGTATGTTTATTTTTGGACATGAAATTAAGCAAATATCGCAATTCTTATGTGACACTCTATAAAGAAAAAAGAAGGCATTCTCACCGACAATCTGAGCCACAAGGCTGGTGTGGCACCCACAGTCCCTCCAGCCAGTGAAGCTCCAACTGTAACATTAATTGGGACACCGACATTGGCACCCCATAATGCCAAACGTGTTGACCGAATCCCCCAATGACAAGCAGGATAGACGGGAACAGGCAGAATACTGCAAAGCTCCAGCATCGCGAGGTCTACAAATGGAAGGGTGACATGTAACAGTGAGAACAGACAACGGTCACAGATAAAGGAAGGGATACAGTAAAAGATTGTCATTACAATTGAGCTAAGTCTGGGATTTGAAAATGTATATTTTCCTTTGGGGGATAGAAGCATGCCGCTAAGAGAAAAACAAAAAAACAAGCTCAGCCAAAGGACATACAACAGCAGACAAACAACACAGAATATTACAATTGTGTGCATTACTAACATGGATGAACAGAAAGGTCAAACTCACCTTGTTTGACTGACTGGGTAGCTTTGTTCTCTGAAGCGCTGCTCTAGACGAGGTGAGTGTGGTATCCACATGGGTTACTTTTGGTGCCATTTCAGAGCGCTTTCCAGAAACCTTCTTGGCCAAGATGCCTTGATTTTTCTTACTAACAACCTGAGGTTCTTTGAAACTCTTGGCTTCAATGTAGGCCTTTGTCATTTCAAACTCCTTCTCCAAACTAGCATGGTCCTCATTTAATAGGAACTTAAACTCCATAGCCTCCGTCTCAGGCGGAGGCTTCTTGTACCGGGTTTCCACCACATACTCTGTCTGATGTAGCCCAACCTCTGCGTCCTCTTTACCCTGAACAATATCATCTTCTTCAGCTTGACCCCTATGGTAGTGCTTCGCAATATCAGGCTTTAACTCGTCCTCAAGGTCTTTCTCAGCAGCTTCAGTAGCAATGCTGTGTGCCTCATTTGGATTTTGAGATGAAGTGGGGAGATCTTCATTGGTATGGAGTTCTTCCTCACAGTCCCCTGTTTCCACCCGGAGGGCTGGTCTAGGAGTTGCTGTCATAGGATGGAGCTTCTCATCCCCATTGGATGGAGTCAAATCCAGGGAAGTGATGGTTTGCTCTAGTGAGCTAGCATTATGAGAAAGGGTATCTGGGTTGATTCTGGTAAGACGGAGTGATGGTAGAGGAAGACTTGTTTCTCTAATACTGGGCATTTTAGATCTAGACATGGCCTCCACATTAGTACCTGCTGACATTGACTGGTTAGAATGCTCTTTTCTGGAAAGGGTTGGGACAGCTGGGTCTGTGCTTTGACTACTGCTGGTAGGTTGCTTTTTGGCTAGTGTTTTGCGAAAAGCCGGAATTCGAGAGGCAGGTTGTTTCCCAGTTTTACGGGTTTCTTTTTCTTCATCCCCTTTTTTCTCAGCGTCTTCCTCTTGGTCCAGCCGTTCCAGCATTACAGTCCAATTCCTTCCATCCTGTTCAAAAATAATACCACCAGTAACTTCATAAATTCATATAGCAAACTCACAAATGCATGGATAAAAGGGTGCACTGAAGGAAGACAAATGTATCAACCCAGTGGTAATCCTGCAGCCCACAACATAATTAATAATAATTTATACATGTATCTAACATTGAAAGGTCCATTCTGTAATTACTAATATGTTGGCGATTTAAAATGTATAATTTTAACTGTCCCAACTAGTTCCATCAAAAAGAACTACAAAAAAGTAACAACTGGTAAGTCATAGAGCTGAAAGAGTATTTATTTCCTGTTGGAAAATGGCTAAGTCCACGGAAAGTCTGTAGTTTAATTGTTAGACATCTATGGTTAAAAACCTACGGTAACTTCCAGATGAGAGTCCGCTTCCCCAACCCCCTTTGTGCTGTCATCCTCTGACAGGGGTGGAGTAATACCATCCATCATAACTTCGTTTTGAAGCCCTTCTGTATCCTCTTCCGAATACTAGAATGAGTCATACAATCCCATCAGTGGTTATTTTCACACCATTTAGCTAGCAATTGTATAATGCAATTACTTGCTGCAATGCAGTGGTTACAAATAAAATAAAAAGGTACAAACTCGATTCTCAGATAGCCCAAGTTAAACTAATATTACAAAGCAGTATGTCATGACGAATACACACAATATCAGGAAGTCCTTAACTACCTACCTAAGTTAGCTAGTAGTACATATTACAAGTGTAAACCTGGCCCCATAATAAAGCGATTCCGCGACGCATTTACCATTTATCGAGGGTTGTTGGTCAGCTACAGTAGCTTCCTATCTTAAACTTACCAGGGGTTATAATAAGATCTAGCTACCATACACTGGCTAACTTGCCGAACGTGATGAACTCTCTTCAGCACAGCGCCAGCCTACGTGGCTTTGAAAAGTCGAATGAGGAAAAAAGAAGGCGGAAAAACACCCACCTCTAAAAACGTGCTCTTATTTTTTCTGAAACGTTTAGACCTTCTCAAATTCTGAACTCGGGTAGACTGCCTTCGAAGCTCCATCTTCAAGAAGTTCAACTTTTTTTAAGCGCACAAAAGTAACAAACCGTGTACAATACTAGCTAGCTAGTAACTTACAGAAACAATTATGTTACGGACTAAAATAAGAAAAGGTTTTAAAATAGTAACGTTGGCCAGCTAACTGGCTTGAAAACAATAAATTGCGCCCAATTAATTTATTTCGATCAATATCTACCTTGTTTTGTTAAGTGTATGGATTTGTTGTTAGCAACCAAAACAAGTAAACGGAAACTCAAGAAAGTAAACAATAAATTGAAGTAACCGCGATTTCCTGTCCTCGAGGACGGTTGGTGGTTATCAGGACAGGGGAATCCCTCAATTACCAAAAGTATTTCCTCGCGTCCTCTGTCGTAGCTTCCTAAAAACAAGTTCATGAGAAAGCCAACTAGTCCCTCCTCTTTAACGAGGGTAGACAACTTTCATTACAATAGAGATATCCCCATAACATGAGATATTCTATAGTTGTACCATGTAGTCTGAAAATAATGGAAAACCGTTTTAATCGTATATTCAAATATTTATTGATACCAGCAATTCTATTTTTATATCAAATATATAATTGTTGAAATCAACAATTCATTGAATATATGATAAAACGGATTGCCATAAAGTTGCAATGTCTTGCCTTATGAAAATTGTCTCATAGATACGGTTGTACGTTGTGATATGTTACATGTGACCATAAGATATTAACAGTGGTATTTTGAGAGGTTTACGATTGTTACTGTAAAATAAACTAATCACGGACTTTAGGTGAATGTATACGGCATGAACGACAACATGTGAATGCATGATTCCCGTGTATCCGTTTGCGGTGGATTGATTTGGGCTTTTATTTTGTAGGCCAAACAAAATGTTTACTATTGTGGCTAATCCTTAGCAGGATATCACAAAGGTGGGTGGAACTACGAAGACGAGAGATGGCGTCTCTACTGCAGCCAGAAAGTGTTCTCTACCTTGTTCATGGAGAGAAAAAGATCCGATCGCCTTTGTCTCAACTTTATTTTTGCCGTTATTGCAGTGAATTACGTTCTCTAGAATGTGTGTCTCACGAAGTAAGTTGTCAATAATTGAATTCTAGACTTCAGTGGCTATCTTCCATGCTAACTTGCTAGCTAGCTAGCAAATGCCGTGAAAACTAGCCAACGACGTGTCAACTACAGCTACTTTAACGGTATCAAGCTAGTTAGCTAGGTACTGTACAACATTGAATGCGTTTATTCCAGCTTGTTAGGTCCTCCTAGTTAAGCTAAAATTTGATAAGTTAGCTAGCTAGGTACCTGGCTTCCACGACGTTAAGACAAACGTCCTCACAACCAAACGTTTTTTGGTCGGTGTTTACCATGACAATAACCTGATTTCTTCCGCTAACATGCCAAGCTAACAACATTTGTATTTGGTTAACCTGTCACGTTTTAGGTAACGTTATTATAACCTAACGTAGCTAGCTGTGATGAGTATACACAGTTACTACTACTCGTACACCACGCCCTATATCGCAGTTCATACCTTAATCAATCTCTCAGATCATAGATTTTGAACTGCGCTTGACAGCTCGTTCTTTTTATAAATATTCATTTTTATGCAACATCAGGCAACTTCTACATAAGCCGTAGAAGACGTTCTTAACCTGAACCACGTAACGGAATTTTATTGATCAAGCGTTATCACAATCGCTCAATAACATGTAATGTTTTTTCTTTTAGTAGATTTGGAGGGGTATAAAATATACATTTGGGTATACTCGGTGTTAACAAGTTATTTGTTTTGCTCTCTTCATTTTAGGTGGACTCACATTACTGTCCAAGCTGTTTGGAGAATATGCCTTCGGCAGAGGCTAAATTGAAAAAGAACAGGTGAGACACAGACAGAGAGCCTTTCCTGTACCCCTTTCCCCAGTTTGGTTTTAACATGCAGTGCCAAGATCATTGATGGAGTACACAATCTCTTCAACATTGTATACCCGTAAATGTAGGCAAATATGCAAAACCTCCAGGATCTATAGTCTTGAGAAGTAGCCTAAAATCCAGATCTCACCTTCCATAATATTACACCAGTAAGGCATGACAGTATTTATAAGCTCAGTTAACAGACAATTTAGGTCATAATAACCAAAATAGCTTACTAAGGTTAGAGGCAGTAATGAACCACTGCATTGAAAAATAAAACACTTTTGTGGATATTATTAGACACATGCAATGGCAGATTATTTTTCACCAAATGTGGACATTTATATCCAAGGTAGTGATGCCTTCCTAAGGCCACATTTCATATCATCCAATAAAGTGACACTGATGAACTCCGACATGTCACTCCCTGATTAGCGTGATATATGTTTTATAAGTTGAAATAAGTAACAATTTATCATTCTCCATGTACTTTAGCCCACAGATTGTTAGGAAAGGTTTGCTATTTTTACCCTCCTTTTAAATTAGGTCACAGCCTGGCCTTAAATCACATTATAAATAATTACACTGTATTCTAACCCAAATAAAGCCTAGGTCTCTGTGTGTCTGTGTATTTCTTTACTCTTAAGAATGACTTCCCTAACCAGGCCAAAATCTCTAGGTTTTCCTTAGGTTACCTTAATTCCAGTGTCCACGATTGGGTTTGTCTTCTGATGTTAGCCTTTTCATTTCAAGAGATGCTTGGCTAATTGTGTAGTCAAGACACACCTGTTTGTCAGCATGTAGTCTGCTATGCAACTTCTGTCAGCATGTAGTCTGCTATGCAACTTCTGTCTCCTTTCCAAATCTGATTTAATAAACCATTAAATATTGGTAGGCAATTTACTGTCCAGGCTGAGAGATGGCAGGGATGCATGAAAACTGTATTGTTTGCCAAACTCATGCAGACCATGAAGTAGTTCATTGACTGCTAAAGGTTTTGCTGGAAGAATTATGCCCAACCTGACTGGCACTTGGCCCCCCCCATCTAATGAACCTCGTCAGCAGGGTTTGTGCCTTGCGGTGAGATACATGAATAATCAACATCCGCATCATTGACATGTCTTACTACTGAATAGCTCCTGGCAATTAGCATTGCATAACTTCTCACTATGTCCAGCCTTGATTTTCCAGCTATCTGTTTTGTTCATGGACGAGGATACGCCACCAGACAAAGAAAAACTTCAGGTTTGACATAGATGTTAAGATTAGTCTAAATATATCTATGGTAGGTCTAGTTTAATTGAGGTTAGGTTCAGGGTCAAGGAAAGGAATTAAACAGTCTGTGTTTTACCGCCATTGATTTTTCACCGGGTTAAATTAACACGTAGCTTGTTTCTAATTGCCTTCCACTGTGTACCCAAGGTGTGCCAACTGCTTTGACTGCCCCTGTTGCATGCACACCCTGTCCACCCGGGCCACCAACATCCCCGCCCCACTGCCCGACGACCCCACTAAGACAGCTATGAAGAAGGCCTACTACCTGGCCTGTGGCTTCTGTCGCTGGACGTCCAGAGATGTGGGCATGGCTGACAAGTCTGTGGGTAAGTAGGTAGCCCAGTATTTTTGGTTTACATGCAAACCCAAATTAATTAATTAAATTAACTAGATGCTGTGTTGAATTACTCTTGAATACATGTGATTAGGCAAGAAGTATTTTAATCAAAATTAACTTTCTTTAAAAAAGCAATTGTTTTTAATTATATTTGTGGGCCCATAGTTGGGGAGGAGGAACAGCTAGTTCGGGCAAGTGGTGGTATTGATACAATTATGTTTTTTTTTTTTTTATATATCTCATATCTTTCAGCATTTTGCATTTCCAGTAGGCAATGATGATGGACAAAGATTTGATACCACATTAACTGTATGTCAATACTGCTCCATGAAAGTAGCCTACAGCCCTGCTAAATAACCAATACGTGTTATATGTCTGAGTAACCTACTTGTCTTGTGATGTTTTGTGGATGACCCTTCAACTTGTGTTCTTTGTCATCAGCCAGTGGAGGTTGGCAGGAGCCTGAGAACCCTCACACCCAGAGGGTATGTGGTCTTCCTTTGGTGTGATCGATTTTTCTCTGTCAAGTGTTGCTCACATGGTGAAAGGGGTTGCACTTTGATATGACTACCCCACATGATGTTGCAGCATTAATTGTTACATAGACTCCCATTTCAGTTTTTTGTGTATTAACGCTATAACCACAATGTGCTAAATATGATGTAATGACATTTTCAGCTGTAGTAGTGATGTAACGGCTGCAGATGCAGCTGTAGTAGTGAAGTAACTGCTGTAGATGCAGCTGTAGTAGTGAAGTAACTGCTGCAGATGCAGCTGTAGTAGTGAAGTAACTGCTGCAGATGCAGCTGTAGTAGTGAAGTAACGGCTGCAGATGCAGCTGTAGTAGTGATGTAACGGCTGCAGATGCAGCTGTAGTAGTGAAGTAACTGCTGTAGATGCAGCTGTAGTAGTGAAGTAACTGCTGCAGATGCAGCTGTAGTAGTGATGTAACGGCTGCAGATGCAGCTGTAGTAGTGATGTAACGGCTGCAGATGCAGCTGTAGTAGTGATGTAACGGCTGCAGATGCAGCTGTAGTAGTGATGTAACGGCTGCAGATGCAGCTGTAGTAGTGAAGTAACTGCTGTAGATGCAGCTGTAGTAGTGAAGTAACTGCTGCAGATGCAGCTGTAGTAGTGAAGTAACTGCTGCAGATGCAGCTGTAGTAGTGATGTAACGGCTGCAGATGCAGCTGTAGTAGTGATGTAACGGCTGCAGATGCAGCTGTAATGATAATATTCTGTACGCTTGATTCTTTGTGTCCTTTCTGTAAGAATACCAACAACATGACTGTCTGAAACATTCTGTCTGTTGTCTTCCTGCAGATAAATAAACTCATAGAGTTTTACCAGCAACTGGCACAGAGAGAGAAACTGGAGAGAGACCGGAAGAAGCTGGCAAGGAGAAGACCCTTTATGCCCCTGGCTTTCTCGGTAAGCAAAACTTTCTCACACACCCACACACAGATACACACACACCCACACACACACGCACTGGCGTCCACACATTTTTCAAACACGCACCTCCGCACACAGATATGTCAGACATTCACACATAATCAGGCAGACGGTTGACACTCTAAGCATTGGTGCTTTTCTCTAGAGCGGGAGCTTGTTTGACTGTTGTACTAAAAGTAACCGCATCCCAGTTCTCACCTTTCTGCCTTTCAAAATGGAGCACATGATGCATGGACATGGTCAAACCTGCAAAGACGCTTGTAATCTTTAGTTTGTTTCTTCTTGTCATTGTTATTGCCGGGCTATTAACTGTGCTGGTGGCGGGCTCTCAAGGCAACTGTTTTTCAGAATAATTTATTCATATTCAGCATTTTGATCCAGTATGTTCTTGACAGAAATTGAGTGCATGCGTTCTTCATGTTTGGTAGAAGAATGATTTCTATAGAACCTAGGGCATACTGGAACATGAATTTCAGCCCATGTGGCAATTGAAAAGTTGTTGTTTGTTCTGTCTGCAGTGACAGCTGATGCATTCCTGTTGCGGCTGCATGACGTCACCAATTACCTGCCACTAAATGTTCGCTTAACTGCTTGGGTTTCACATGATTCTTTCTTCTTGTCTTTTTTCCTTTGCTTGTGCACGCTGATATTTTGGTTATTAACCCCTCCTCCCCCAGCAACACACTATTCATGTTGTGGTGAGTTGCACTTTTCACAACTTTCACATTGGCACACAGTAACACTATTTTCTCCTCAATCACTCTCGCCCTTCTTTCCCCTCCTCTCACTCTACCCCCCTGCTCACTCTCTCTCTCTCCCTCTCACTCTCTCTCGTCCCTTCATTTTTCTTTCTCGCCACCCCCCCCCCCCCGTCCCCCTTATTATTTCTTCTTCCAGTCTGTTACTGAATGACCTCCCTGATCACATGAATGTCTCCTCAGGAGACAGATTACTCAGAACACAGAAGGATCCTTTATTTTCCATGGGTGGAGGCTTGTAATAGTCATTGCAATACTGTACCAGTTCAGTGTACTTCTTGAGTAAAGAGATTTGGCCCCAGGTATAGAAGAGATGGCACAAGTTGGAAGGGTCTCTATTGTCCGCATTCAGGGGGTTAGCATTCGGTATAGATTTCATTGCTTCGCCAGCCACAAGTGACTCCTGGTGGTGTGGGCACCCGAAAAATAGGAGACTGAAAAATTTGTCGCCTCCGGTGTGTAATTATTCCGGTAAAAACTCCCTGACTTGGCAAGCAGCGTGATAAGAATAAATTAAATGTCATGTGCTTTGGAGGACATCTCAACATCATCTGCTGGGAGTTGCTGCAAAGAATTGGGGCTTTAAGAGATCACAAAATTCAGGATAGAAAAATAACTGGGTTACGGTGAAAAATAATATTGTGGCAAGAGCATTGATTTATTTTCTCTCCTACTATGGACATAAAGGATTTCAACTGTACCTCTGATGTTGTTCACATAAAAAATATTAAGATTTTATTTTAGGCATTTGTGCTAGTTAGTGTTTTCTGAAATGTATTTGTTAAAAAGTATTTGGAATAAAGGCCTACATTTCATTTCTCAAGCAACAGTATAATTGCCAGTGGTTTGTCTGCCAAATGGTGTTCTATCGGTTGGTGTCTGTGAGTTGACTATATGTCTATTGCTCTGCTCTGCGAAGGAAAAGTATGGTCTGGGTACCAGGCTCCAGAGAACAAGACCTGGAGCTCCTATCACCAGTCTGGCTGGCCTCTCGTGAGTAATCTTTACCATTCAGGCAATAGACTTTGTGGAAGTTTGCTCATCTTCAGTCTTTCCATAGGATGAGAACAATAGAGCATTTCCTGCCTTATATAAACAATTTCTACTTTAGTGATGGGTGCTACAATCCCATTCCTGTATTCATGGTGTGCATGTTGTTCAGGATGGCAAATCACATATACAAGTGTACATTTCATAAATACCTGCCTTGCTAACCAAACTCATTGCTCCTTGTTCAGATTCAATTTCCTGCCTGAAGATATCTAGAAGCAAACACACTCAAACTGCATGAATTATTTCTGAGACAGATCGATTGGTTAGACAATCCAATCCAGGATGATTTTAGCATTTGCTCAATTACATAATCTTGCCTCCTCTCTTGTTAAAACCAATTGGCAGAGAAGGTGCAAGCTTTCAATTTTCTCATCCAATGGGTTTAGAAGAGAGGGGGGCCAAGTATATAGTTGAGAAAATGTGCTTTGTAAATAATGGTAGGAAGCTCAGACTGAAGTCTGAAACGCAGTAGAGCAATAAAGCTGAAATTTGGGTAAAATTATGCCTATGTTCACTCCTAAAGAATATTCAGCTATTTGCTGTTGCTAATGAAACTGAACAGGAACATAAACATTTTTAGAATTTTTTTGATGTAAAAGATCTATTCACTTACATCTGCAGGAATGTGCATCCGTAAAAAAGAAAATATTTGTTTTCAAAGTAATCTCTTTAACCTTTGTGGTGTTGAGAAAAATGTGGCTGTTTAAAGTTTGGATTCCCGCTTTAAAGATTTTCTGACCTTCCAGTCTAAAGGAGGGCGAGGACCAAAAAGAGATTAACATTGAACCGGCCCAGGCCTTAGATGAGGTGGAACCATTGCCTGAAGACTGCTACACCAGACCCATTAACCTACCTGAGGGTAAGATGCAAACATGCCTGATTCCACGAATGTTTTGAAATGGTATACATGTCAATTATATTTACAGTTAAGACTAAAATCCCCCCTCTGCCGTGGTATGTATTGCTTTGTAGATGCACTTACATTTTCTAATGCAGCTCCTCTAGGCCGATTGGTGCAATTTCGTGTTCCTGAACAGCAAAAGTGTACGTCACCCACTAACATTCAATAACCAACTAATACAAATAAAATTGTGATCAGTTATCAGTTCTAAACATGTTTTTATGCTCCTCGGAGCCAACCATTCACCAAGTGTAACTAGTCTCTCAGTCTATGAGTCCATAACCCTCGAAGTTTAATCAGAGTCTTTCATGAGTAACAGATTGTTTGCAAACTGAGTCAGTGTCCGGGAACAAGCACATTTTTCGCCTTACTGCGCGAATGCGCTGGGTGCCGTTACTGTTTAGAAACTGCAATTATTTTACAGGCATGTGTGGAGAGCATTTATAAACTATTGAATCAGAAAAGCAAGACTCAGTGTTCAGCCCACATTGACAGGCATGGTAATAAACTTTCACGAAATACTATTTTGCCCATCAACTCCGGCAGTTCGAATCCTGAATGCTGATTGGGGAAAAGATGTGATTGTGACTATACTCCGGATCTTACGTCGCAATTGTTCTGTTTGCATTGTTAACTGGTTTATAATAGCAAGGAAGCATCTTGCACGTTTGTGGTTTATTTACCTCAGCGAAATGCTTAATATTTTTTATTTTCTCCGTCTCCCATAGGGACCACCCTTCGACAGAGGCTGCTTCAGCCAGACTTCCAGCCAGCCGGAGCATCTCAGCTACATCCCAAACACAAACACCTGCTGATCAAACGCTCACTGCGATGCAGGGTACGGATCAACCTTAGTACTACTATACTTGGTGTGCCTCTGGGAAGTGTCTAGACCCATTGACTTTTCCTACATTTTGTGTGTATATATCTAGATTTATATTTCGATCTATATTTCGATCTATATTCGGATCTATAACAAGTACGGCATAGCAAAAACATGTTTTGAGAAATTTGTGCCAATTTCTTACAAATGACCTGAGATCTCTGTAAGTATTCAGACCTTTCATTTAGTTCACGTGTTCTTGGGAATGCCTCTAGCAGATTTACACACCTGGATTTTGGTAGTTTCTCCCTTCTGTGTCATTTCAAGCTCTGCCAGATTTTATGGATAGTGTTGTTAAACTGCGATCTTCAGGTCTCCCCATTGATAAATTGGGTAGAAGTCTGGGCTTTGGCTTTCAAACCTTTTAGAAATTAGTTTGATTTTGGACTCAACAGACCAGTGCATCTTTTCCTCATAGTCCTTCTGGCAGCATGACATTTGACGTTTGTTCAGGAATGTCTTCTGCCATAAAGACCTGGTTGACAGTATAATGAAAATATGATTGTCCTTCTGGCAGGTTAACCAATCTCTGCAGAGAAATTCTGAAGTTCTGTTAGTGGCCACTGTGTCACCTCTACTTGACTTTGACAATGATTGTGCTCCTGGGAACTTTCAGTGCTTCAGCAATTGTTTTTTATAGCCTTCCCCAGATCTATGCCTCGACACGATTCTATCTCAGTCGTCAACGGAGAGTTCCTTGGATTTCACAGCTTGGTTTTTGCTGTTACATGTACTCTGTGGGACCTATTCTATAGATGTGTATGCCTTTGTAAAACAAGTCTAATCAGTAGAATTTTCCGCAGGTGTACCTCTGTCAAGTTGTAGCCACATCTCAAGGATGATTGAGGGACACAGAATGCATCCCAGCTCAATTTAGATTATCCTGGCAATGGGTCTAAATATTTGTGTAAATGTGATGTAATTTCTTTCAATTAGATGGCACAAATTCTAAAAATGCTTTATCACAGCTGTATTATGTAGATAGTTGGCAAAAACCTTTGAATGAATTGTTAATAATGTCTATAGCAACCAGATGTGGAGAACATGAAAGGGTGTGAATACCTTCCACTCTACATGGCACTTCAGTTGTCTGCTGCTGCTTGAGTATTTACGGGTGTTCACCAATCACCCTATTGAAATTGCCAAGTTCCTCCAAAATGTTATTAAACTTGTCATTTATGGCAATCATCTTATTGTTTTCTTTCCTCAGAAATGTGAGCACAATCTGAGCAAGCCAGAATTCAATCCAACCTCTATAAAGTTCAAAATTCAGCTGGTGGCTGTGTAAGTATGAACCTCCACTTTGACATGTGTCCGTGGCACAACGAAATAAAGACATTGTAATTTTTCACGCGTTAATTCTCCTTCCTACAGGAGTTATATCCCTGAAGTGAGAATAATGTCCATTCCAAACCTGCGCTTCCAGAAGGTAAGTAATTTAACCGCTATAGATCAGGTTTCTCAAAAGCCATTTTTCAGATGTTATGTCGTTGGCCTATTTTAGAGCGTTTTACAGATGTTACACCGTTGGCATGTGTACTTATGTAACGTGGTCTGTTGCTGTAGGAGAGCCAGGTGCTGCTCACCCTGACAAACCCAGTGGAGAATATAACTCATGTCACCCTGGTGGCTTGTGAGGAGGGAGACCCAGAAGATATCAACAGCACTGCCAAGGTACTGTTGACCTCACCCCACTGGCACTTCACCCCTGTACCCTTTATAACCATGGATAATAAATCCCGTAACCCCTCATTGATCCCTCACAGCACATGATTTAAGGCAGTCTTAGTGTGTCTTTAGATTAGAAATAGATTGATTTTGATGAATGCTACTGCATCCCAATGTTAGTTTTGTATGAGACTGAGGCAGGTTGTCCTTTACCTTTTTACATGGGTTCTGCTCCTTTCATATTTCTTTAGATCCTCAGTTCCTGCCAGTTACAAATTATGGCATACACATAACGTAAGGCTGCCACGACAATTCTTGAATACAAATGGATCGATAACATTGGATTTTATCCATTATTGTTATGTGAGACATAATCAAAGGAAGTTTGCTTTTAAAGAACTCGAGTGGGTGTTAACAAAACGACTGTATCCATCTTCCGGTATTCTAGTAGCGTCATGTTTTGGGTATGCTTGTAATTTGCAGGGACAGAATAGCAAATGTAAAGGACTACCGGCTTCATTCTTCTAAAAAAGCCAACCTAAACTCAATCCAAGTGTTTTCTCTTTCAATTCATCAAATATATTATGTCAAAGACATACCAGATCTGCTTTACAAAAGGAGATGCAAGTCTCTGATGGGAGCAGCCTCCTTCCTGACAAGAGTTTGCATGAAAATCAACCACACATTTGAAATATTACCGTCAATCTATGATAAGTTTGAACAACGAATGTTCACGGACGTTATTGTTGTTATGGGTGCTTTCTCCAACCATTTACTCTGACGATTGAAGACATGTTTTATTCATTTAAGGAAATCTGTAGAATTCTTGGATTTTTTTTGTCTGTCTGTGACATTCTTTATGGGAGAAATCTAAGTAAATATTTTTAGGTTTTCATTTAAAGGCTGTCAATTGTGAATTCTGTGCTGGGTGTGTTCCTTCACTATCCAGTATAAATGAAGCACCAGCCCCAGTAAAAGTGTTGTTTTTAGGTGATGGTGCCCATTAAGGAGTTGGTTCTGGCAGGAAAGGATGCTGCGGCAGAATATGATGAGCTGGCTGAACCCCAGGACTTCCAAGATGATCCAGAGTAAGCGACACACTTACCTTAAGCAACATTATGGCCTGAAAGTGTGTTCTGTGGGTTTTGGTTAAAAGTTCACTAAATATGCCACATGTTTTATACCCATGGGAAATATGTTGACACCATAATGTTTTTTTTCCCCCAAGAATATTTCAATCCTTTAGAACAATTAGCATTACTTACATCAATAGAGACTAGCCTGATTATGTGCAAAGATATCGGCAAATAAAATTCAAGTGCTTTCAATGCCCTTTTAACAGATAAAATGTAATTATATCTGTTTTGTATATTATTTTAGACCTGAAAACAAATCTTCAGTGGTACCATTCAGGTGTTAAGTATGTATTACAACATGAGGAATATTGTATTTATCACCCATCCTAATGGCATTACATCTTGAGAATTAAATAATAACGTTAAAACGATTATAGAATTATTGAGTATGTCAGCATTGACTGTTTTAGTAGTGTAAAATTTTATGGCTCCATGGATGTGGTTGAAAACTCCAGACATGGGAGTGTGATTTCATTTCCTACAGTAATCCAATGTGTGCAACTATAGAAGTGTTTGAATGCTCTGCTCAAAGACAAAAAGCTCTTTCCCCTTCACCACTTTATTGTCCAATAAAGCAGAACTGTGTGTGCGTGTGCAGATCCAGGGAAAAATTTGACCACTGCAACTTTTTTTTCCTTTTGAGTGAGGAACAGAAGCGTTAATATTAAGAGACCAATGCATATTGAACATTTCAACTTTTTTTGGATAGGAAAGTGTGTGTGCGTGTGCTGCGTGAGTGCGCGGAAGGAATGAATACTAATGTTTAACTTTTCTTCCCCCGTCAAGCGTGGTGGCGTTCAGGAAATCCAATAAGATAGGTTTCTTCATCAAGGTGGTGCCTCAGCGCGAGGGGGGTGGCGACGTCACAGTGTCCTTTAAGATTCGCCACGACTTCCGCAACCTGGCGGCTCCCATCAGGCCAAGCGAGGAGGGCGACGCCTCAACCGAAGCTATCTGGCTCACGCACCACGTTGAGCTGAACCTCGGGCCGCTTGCGCCGTGATAACACACACCGAGAAATGTGGTGTATACACACCAACGATACACTGATGTACAACACACACACTGTCCATACATGTAATCACATCTCGCTACACACACATTTTACTTGCGCACTTCTCTGTACTCCCAAGCAGCTCCGAGGGTCCTTTCCTGCTTTGTTCTTTAACTTAGGCATTCTATTCTTCATCATTGACATTTACGTATGAAGAGTATTAACCTGCATGAGATAAACAGCTGTCTACTAATAAATGTCTCATTGGCAGTGTCGTTTAGTGTTCTCCGCTCTGGTTCAAAGGCAGAATGAAATGGAGTTACTTGTTGCTTTTCCCAAAGTTATCTAACCAGACCATATCCGTTGTCCAAAATAGTGCACTGAATGGGTATTCA
This sequence comes from Esox niger, assembly GCA_016801105.1. Classification (NCBI taxonomy): domain Eukaryota; kingdom Metazoa; phylum Chordata; class Actinopteri; order Esociformes; family Esocidae; genus Esox; species Esox niger. The sequence goes on along the minus strand of JACXGJ010001293.1, from coordinate 27,790 downwards.
GTTAATGTTCGGTAAGTGAACTATAAACAGTGATTTTGCTATTGTCTTCATTCATTGTCAATGATTCTATTAGCAGTATAGGGTAGTAAGACCTGTAAACGTCTATTTGTCTCAGAAATATTCAGGAGCAGTTCAGTGTATTACTTAAAAACACTATCAATCATCGATTGTAATATCATATGAAGTTTATTAAATAATGGGTTTTCAGCTGAAGTTGCGTAAAGAAGTCACTGATAACTGGATCACATTTAATAAAATGTCCCAAAAATGACCTTGCTTTTGATTTTTTTTATAAAAGACATGAATGTAATGCAACCTTTTGGAAGAAAAGCTTGGTTAACACTTCGCAGGTGATGTTGCTTTGTTTTTTTATTTTGCCTAGTCATCTTATTGAAAACCAAAGCCTCATTTCAACCAAGGTGCATTAGTGCAAGAACTTAAATGGATTACAATGCAAATCATGAATGAACTTTAGGGGTGACTAGTGTTACGTACTGTACCTGCTGTAGAAGGTTACTGTTGGAATAGAGAAGTGAGCTGCGGTTGTTGGGAGATTTGTCTTTTAAATTGATATCCAGGCAGGCTTCATATTTAGCAGGAGACAGTTGAGCTGCGGTAGAGCGGAGATTTGTCTTGTAAATTGATATCCAGTCGGGCTTCATATGTAGCAGAGGTCAGTTGAGCTGCGGTAGAGCGGAGATTTGTCTTGTAAATTGATATCCAGTCTGGCTTCGTATGTAGAAGGGGTCAATTGACCGGAGTGTCAAGTTCACATTGAGGAGTGTTGAAAGGAAGGCTGATGCCAAAGGGGATGATAGTGTGCTAAATTACATGTCATTTATGTATTTCTTTCCTGGCAAGCCTGTAAACTGTCACCGTACTTCATGATTGTAGGGAAGGTCATATTTAGAAGGGTATACTTGGCAGCGTGGGTGAAGGACTCGTTTTTTGGAACAGGAAATCCATTGTGAGAATGTTTTTTTATGCTGGATATGGGTATTGAAAGAGTCAGCGGTATAGTCACATTATTTCCAGGTGTGGACATTTTGTGACTTACTGACACATTCAGAATGATGTTTTGAGGTTGACTTCAATAAAAGGCAAAGCATTTGTTCTTTAGTTGTGGACAAATTGGTGGACATCAACTAAGAAATGCTTGAATGATAATTAAGCTGTGTTGTAGGTCGGTTAGCGCAGTGTTCAGTTATGGGTTAGTTGCATAGAGGATGGGGTCATTAGCAGACAGAAAGAAGTTACCAGCAGCAACCGCAACATTTCTAATATACACAAACATCAAGGTGCATAAAATATTTAATAAAAGAATCATTTTTATGGTGTTGTCAAAGTGCTGGAATTGTATATAATCTGCTTGAATAAGGGGCTGGCATTTTGTTAATGTAAGTTAGCAAAATAAGGCATTCATAAAACATTTGTCTGCAATTTGTTTACAATTATTTTACTACCGGAAAGAGTTTTGCTTTTTGCACGACCAGTAAGCTACGACATCAATCTTTTAGCACGGACAACAGCATATTGTAGGAAATGGCTGAAGGAAACCTACAGGCAGAAGCTGCGAGTGCAAAAAAGGTGAATGCAATAAACTCTCAGATAGGATAGGAAACAAGCAGTAGTCTGGGTCCCCAGGCTTGGAGTTGAGAACCCCTGCTCTACAGTCTAAGATATCATTGCTTCAGTCCGCAGAGTGAAACAAGACCAAATCCATATTACTTGCGACCGGCTTTTAATGTGTTGTAAACATTATCTGTGATTGGCCAACAGAATGCCTCGCTTATCTGTGAAATGGATTGGCTATTAATTGTTATGCTGGGGCGATACCTTCCAAGAATGGAGTAACTTCAAAGTTACTTAACCTTGCCATGATGTACAGTTAGGTCTGGAAATAATTGGACAATGAGATTTTATTTTGGCTGTTTAACAAAATATCTTCAAGTTACTGTTGAATAATGAATATGGGCTTAGTGTAGTCTCAGCTTTAATTTGAGGATATTCAAATTGGAATGGTTTAGGAATTACAGCGCTTTAATATGTAGCCCCCTCTTTTTCAAGGGAGCAAAAGTAATTGGACAATTGACTCAAAAGCAGTTTCATGGACAAGTGTGGGCTATTCCTCTGTTATTTCTTCAGCAATTACAGGTGCATCTCAAAAAATGTGAATATCGTGGAAAAGTTCAAAATGTGACACCATTCTTACACCTATATTTGAGATTTGTTACACAAAGTTTCAAGCCTTTTGTTTTAATCTCGATGACTACTGCTCACAGCTCAAGGAAGTTAAATATCCAGTAGATCAAAATACTGGAATAAAACATTTGCAATACAGAAATGTCAACCTGAGAAGAGCACTAATCAGCTAATTAACTCCCTGAGGCTGCAGTACATACCACCAAAATCATGGGGAAAACTGCTGACTTGACAGTTGTCCAGAAGACACTCATTGACACCCTCCATGAGAAGGGTAAGCCACAGAAAGTAATTGCTGAAAGGGCTGGCTGATCACAGAGTGCTGTGAAGCATGGGTTTCCATAACATCTCAACAGTGCCACAGGCTGACTGCCTCCATGCCACACTGCACTGATGCAGTAATTCATGCAAAAGGAGCCCTGACCAAGTATTGAGTTCATAAATGAACATACTTAGGAAACGTTTGCAGGTATTTTGAGTTAGATACTTGATGAGGGCTCTTCTCGGATCAACATTTCTTTATTATTAATGTTCTATTCTAATATTTTGAGATATTGGATTTTTCTAATAATCAAGATTGAAACAAAAGGAATCCAGAATATATGAAGGTGTCACTTTTTTATTTGAATTAGGGGATTTTCTTATTTTTCCTTGAAACACGCCATCATTATGCTGCAAAAAATATATATCAAAGAGATAGCAAGAACATTAGGAGTGTAAAAAATAACATTCTATGAAAATAAGCCCTTAAAAATAGTCCAAAAGTCTCATTTTAATTTTTTTGCACATTGTTAATTGAATCGCTATTCCAATTCCCCCTGCCTTGTTATCAACTATTCCTAACCGTGTAAATACTGTTTTCGGAAATTCGGACCCTGAGTGGCTCGTCTGTAGGAGTGTTTGTGGCGTGCTGGTACTCTAATAGCATGTTTCGTCTCCCTCATCTGTGCTGCTCTTAATAACATGTGTCTCAACTGGGGTAAGGCTCTTCCCAAGAACATAAGACTACCTCATCCTGGATCCTTAAAATCCATTGCTAAACCCGCGGTTCTCAAATTGACCAATGGCCGTGGGTGGACTTAGCCCCAAATATATTGTGACCCTAGCAACGCCTCTGCTTAGTAATAATTTCCAAAGGAATGTCTGGCTGAATGACAGTCCTGGAATCGTTCACAGCCCCAGGTCAGAGCTGACGCATCGTTTTCAACTTGAGCGATATGTTTTTGTTTAATGGCTGTCAGCAATCTGGATGTATACGTGACTGTTGACCACTCGGCTGTTTTTGACTCATCACCGCACCTAATCCGTGTGATGCGTAGCTGATCTCCAGCTCATTGTTAGGATTGTGCAGGTGTGGATGAGTTCTTCCTTAAAAAGGAACGCTTTCGCCCGCTCACTTCCTCAGTACCACTGATTAATTTTCTGAGAGCAAGTCTCTTAGCGCGTTGTACTTCTCAGCAAGGTTTGCATTGAATATCAATATAGGATGGTTGTCCATCACTAGGACATTTTTCAGCCCGGTCACATTTTTGTTTTGTCTACATTTTCATTGATGCCTGTTATTCTAGAGCTGTATTTACTCTAGTGTTACACTTGGCTCGATCACTCCCCTATAAGAGAACATCGTCCATGTGGCACGCCACTCTTTCCAGACCAAATGACACCTTCAACATCAGGTTCAGGAAGTGCTCTGGGACCGCGGCAATCCCAAATGGAAGACAAATAATTTCTTTCAAATGGAGTATTAAAAGTGACGGTTAATATGCTGACTAGATAATTGAAGGGCAGGGTTGCCTAAACGTCAGCCTGTGGGGCAACAGTGCCTTCCAGGCGCATATCAGGGCACCTTTGTCCACTGGACCCCCAGGTGAAGCTCTCCGTCTGAATGCAATGTTTTGCGCTAGTGCTACATGTGCATGCGGCTTTACAATCCGTAATTGCGTCTCGCTGCTGGTAGACAGTTCCTTGCTTTCTTCCCACACGGAAGCTTTAGTTTGCCAACTCTTTTCAAAGTATTTACACCGCCGTTTCTGACCCAATGTTGTGTGTTTTATTTAACTGTAGGCTATTTTGTCCATTTAGTGTGCTTCACTGTGGACGAGCATAGTACTACAATGCATGCATCTCAACTGCCCACTACGTCTTACCCAATCAATAGATAACAACAGTTTAGAAAGTTCCGTTGCTGAGGAACTCCATATGCATTTAATTTATTTACTGCTGGTGGTTCACAAGTGAACTCCAATTTTCTGTTTATGACTTAACATTTATATTGTAGAAATATATCATCTATAGACAAGCGGGAAAATGGCCAACCAAAACCAGAAATGTTAATATGACACGTGTAGTGATGAATTCAGCCTGAGCTTAAAGAAAATGGTTTATTCAATTTGTTCATATGGCATTAATACCCTTTAAAGTGATTTGCGTTACAATTACATGGATTTTTTAAAATCACAATACCATATGCAAAACTGAAACAGTACAAATCACAAAAGATTACTATAAATGATAATAATGCTTAGCTTAAATCCCGAGCTGTAATCAGCATATTATAGCTATTTCATAAGATTTTTCTTACAGGCGGGATAGTAGTTTTCCTGGTAATTGTAAACAACATCACATAAAACAGTACTTAAATAATGTGGAGTTAAAACCTATTTAGAAAATGTGATGTTAATGTTGCAGTTCTCCTTAATTTAATCACTTGGTGCATGTTTGCAGTGTCGCCACCAGAAGGTGCCGTGCCGCCATTTTTGAAATAGGATATTTTGTCCTGTCGATGCCAGCAAGCTGCGGGTTTGCCCAAACAAATAAAATCGAACTTTGTTTACACAGCACCTTTCTTAGATTTCAGTGCATTCCACAGTGTCTTACAAGTAAAAATGCATAAAAGCCAAATTTGTTGCTACAAAGTCAAGATATAGCATGAATAATAATTATAATTAGAAAACATTTACGTCAATGCAAGATAATTATTGAGTCAATAAGAAGTATAGCAAAAAAGGTGTGCCTTGTAATCATTTTATGGTAGCCTGAGAAATACAGTTTACTCCTAACAAATCTGTCCCTATTAGGTAGATCAAATATGGCCACATTTAGCAGATAAAATCTGTCCACATTAAGCTGATTAGCTCTCTCCACATTAAGCAGATCAAATCTGTCCAAGTAAGAGTGAAATTGGTAAGTTCCTCCCTCTAGCATCTAAAAGTGGGATAGCTGAAACAATGTATTTACAAGTTTAGCTAGCCTTAATGGTTAACTATTTTACCTCTATCTAGCTACATTTTGTTCAACTTTTTTTTTTACAGTCTGTCCTACTTGTAATTTAATGATAGATCTGTGGATATGAACTTTTTTTATAGTTACTTTACTCAGGGTAAGTGTGCAGGACAGACAGTTTTCTATGTTTAGTTTAGAAGCTAACAAGATAACCGGCAACTAGTTTGGCATTTTAGCTAACCTTATTTTTTTATTCTAGATGGCACTGTACATATGATTATTTAGACTGTTACTCCTCCCACAGCATTTAGGCTAGAAACACCATTTCAACAGAACAATGTACAAAATAGTCTGTAATAGAGTACTCTTTATGTTTTGTAATTACAACTTTATTTAACCAGGTTTTTGAGAACCAATTTGAATTTCCAATGATGACCTGGCCAAAGGTAAGACGGTGCAAGAACACACAAAGTAACATATACTGATCAAAATAAACTACATACAGTGTAAGAAAAGCAGTCAGATCAATAAATTACATCAACAAATGATAATGTGTGGTAAGTGATATCTAGAAATGGATCAGTGACAAAATGTACAGCCGTCAACTGCAGTTGTGCTGAGCATAGGTCATTTTGATGGCATCGCTAGTATTATTGTTACACCCCTCCAGTGACTCGGGAGAAGAGGAGTACGCTACTGCCCAAGGCCGCACACACTGGATTGGTGAACTGGGGTGAGTGCACTAGCTGAATAAACTGGCTGCCACACAACGAAATGCCATTACCCAAACATTGGGAACATTCGAAAAACACAATCCAGAATCACAGTCAGGGAGGGAAGACTGCAGGCCAATGGGTTAGGAGTAGGGTGGTGCCAGCGGTCTGACAAAACAAAGAAACTATATAAAAAAGGCCCGGCACTTCCAAACAACTCGACACCTGCCTGTCACAAAGTACTTCCCTAGCACTTACCTCACTGCTACAAAACTCTGAGCGACATCCGCTGGCTTCTAACCTAGTGGATATAACAGCGGGTTACCTCGAGGTGGTATGTAAACCTCATTGCAGCCTACCAAGCCCTAGTCCTCAGGTCTAGGACAGGGTACATGGCAGCTGTCAAACACTAACTAAACACTGCACTGGTCACTGGTGTCAACCAGCAGTCAATGGCTAAGCACAAACCGCAAAATCTCTCCCTTTAGCGTTTATTTATACCGCAATACATATCACACATCTCTTGCCTTCCTAACCAAATACAAACTGAAACATTATATAGGATGAAGAGCGGCTCCGGATTGGCCACGGAGTGGGATGGCCATGCCCCCGACGTCAGCACCAACTCACGGTACCTAGTAAGGAGACTGATTGAAACAAAGACAAGGAGAGAACGAGTTGCCCAGCCCCCAAACAGAATGTGGACGTAACACGCCCACCAAAAAAGAGCAAACTCTGGGTTTGCAACCAAACAATGCCTTCTACACAATACATCCCATCAGTACAAAAAAATAGACCACATACTTCTTCCAGCAAATCAGAGGTATTCTAAACCACCTAAACCTTAGACAGGGTGTCAGCAATCACATTCTCCATTCCTTTTTGGTGCTTAGTAATTAAATTGTACCCCTGAACAAATTGAGCCCACCGGATAAGGCACTGGTTGCTATTGTATACGCGGTTAAGAAAAACTATGAGGTTGTGGTCCATAAACACGACAACAGAAAAACAACAAAACGCTAGAGCCAACATAAACTTCGATATATTCTAGCGCCATTAACAACGCTAGTCTCCTGCTCGATAGTAGAATACTGAGTCTGGGACTTCATGAGCTTCCAGGAAAAATAACACACTATGGTCAACTCCTTCTTCATCTTCCTCTAACAAGATGGCCCCTGCACCAACAGCTCTGGCATCCACCTCTTTCTCAAAAGGTTTGCTGAAGTTGGGGCTGGCGAGAACAGGGGAACTGCGTAGAAGTAACTTAAGTGTCACAGGCCCCTTGACACTTGGGCGTCCAGTGAAATGGCACAGCAGGCTGAGTAGGCTGGTCAGCGGGGCCACCACAGATGAGAAATTCATACAGAAGGAACATGAATAACCCACCATACCCAGGAATCGATACAGCTCCCGCCTTGTTGTAGGGACAGGCAAAGCTGTTATTCCAGAGACCTTGGCAGACACTGTGCGCACCTGCCCCCGCCCAACCTGCTTCTTGAGGTATGTAACCGTGGCTTCACCAACTCGTATTTAGCCAGGTTAAATGTTCATGAAGCAGTAGCCAAGCGGTTAAACACAGTTTTCAGGGTACTTACTTGCCTCACCCAGGTAGATGATTGAATGAATGACCAAATCATCTAGGTGCACACAACAGCCTGGAACGTCACTAAATTGACTAAGCGTTGGAATGTAGCTGCAGCATTGCGCATACCAAAAGCCCTTACTGTGTATTGCAAAAAACATGTCAGGTGTAACAAAAGCCGATATTTCGGAGGCACATGGAGTCTGTGGAACCTGCCAATAACCTTTTAGGAAGTCAAGTTTAGTTACAAACACAGCTGAGTCAATGGTGTCGACACAATCATCAGTGCCCGGCAATGGAAAATAATCAGGTACTCAACAGCTTTCACCTTCCTGTAATTTGTGCAGAACCTCTGAGTGCCATCAGGCTTTGGAACCAATAAGCACGGTAAACTCCAAGGACTGGAACTGTGCGTGTCCAACCCGTTTTCCAATAGGTAGAAGGCCTTTTGTTTCATTACCGCCCTCTTGGTTCAGATCAATCAATGCGTGTTTCTTAACTGGGACAGCATCACCCACGAAGATGTCATGCTGCAGCACTGTAATGCGACTGGAGATGTCACTAAAAAGAGCGGGTAAATCATGAATAAGGCTTACAATATCGGCTTTCTGTTCGTCGTTTAAATGTACCAACTGTGGTGTCAGAACATCTCAGAATTGCAGCCGTTGTGTGGAGGATAGCATATCTATTCGCTAGAGCGCATGCAGAATGCAGCCGATCACGGATGAGACTTGCATACTCAAATTATTTTTGGAGCATTTGTCGTTCCCATCAATTGTTCCTTCAGGACTTTCATGGGACCTTGAACTGTGTGCCCAAAAAATCAGCTCAACAGGGCTGAATCCTAAAGACTCTTGTACAGTTTCTCTAACTTCGAATAACACAAACGGAACGCCTTCATCCCAGTCGCTGTTAGTGTCCATACAGTATTTTCTCAACATGGATATTACAGTCTGGTGCCAGCGTTCTAGGTCACCCTGGCTTTCCGGATGATAAGCACTGGAGACCTTGTGTGTTATAAAGTGCGTCTTAAGTACAAACAGGTTAGGCATGATGTTGGTACTCTGAATGAATTTAGGCAGACCAAAAGAATTTGGCTAAAGCTGAAACTACCACCTTGGATGTGATCTTTTGGAGAGGTATAGCCACAGGAAAGCGGGTAGCAACACATGTTTGTCAGTAGGAACTAATAACCTGATCATGTTTTGGATAATGGGCCAACGCAATTGACGATCACCTTTTCAAAGGGCTCACCCATAAGTGGGATTGGGTACAGTGGAGCCGGCAGAACGACCTGATTAGGTCCTACAGCACTGAGCCACATCTCTTTTTTACCCTGGTCAAAAGAATCTTTGCAACACACGGTGAATATGTTGACTCAGATGCCCTGACCACGGAATGTCATGAGCTAAAGACAAAACATGTGACCTGACAGGTGTTGGCGTAATGATCTGAAACACAGATTTGTCACCAAGAGGAGACCATTCTCTACGTAGGAGGAGCCCATTCTCTACAAAGTACGCTACAGGCTGTACATTAACCTACTCTCTAGTCACCACAGAGGAAAAATACTTATTGTACTGCAACTTTAATTCCAACTCAGAATTTAGGTACACATAGTACAAGGGAACGTATCCGATCTCAATGCCCTGCAACAAGATGTTGTAGCCACAAGACGGACAGTCAGACCAAGGCAACACGTCTGACAGCACTTGTCTCACAATATCCAAAAAGGAACACATGTTTCGTAACTGTGTTAATTACACTGAGACCGTAAATATGAAAGGGTTTTAACCAGGATCAGGGAACTGACGTGACATGGCCGGCACCAGCACCTGAGCAGTAGGCAGAGTAGGGACTAAACCCACAGGTTTGGAAGAAGGGGACTGCAACGAAAAAGTATTATGCTGCAGCTTTAAGCAATCGGCCATAACGTGCCCTTTTTTGTGGCGTTAGAAACACCCACGCTCTTAACTCGGATGAGGCAGAGGAGGTAATGAAGTGTGTTTTACTTGGGGAGGAGCAGAGGGGTATACACCCCGAAACTCAGTACCATTGCCTTGTGTGTTAGGGCAAATTCGTCAGCCAGCACTGCGGCTTGGGACAATGTTGCCACCTTCTGCTCATTCAGGAAAACAACCGTTGTGGCCGACTGTTCTGAAACTCCTCTATCCACATCCAGCTCACACAGAGCCGCAAAGTCACTATGTTTTCTGACAGCACACCATCTGTCAAACAGGGTTCGCTTCTCATGGGCTACCTTGACGTAGGAACTGGTCGGACCTTTAGAGTTTGTCAAGCTCGGTAATCCTTAAACATGGTAAAGGTATTCAGGTCTTCCTAAGATTCAAATGAACACCAGAGAAATTAGATGAATCCTTCAGTGTATCAAAAATGTTACCTTATTGAATTCTGACAGACACTAGTCCCAAGGTCTGCACAAACTATTGCAGCATAAGAAATAGGGACTGAGGCGGTGGGGGTGGTGGTTTGCCGTTTCCCAGAACTGAAAAGAAGCATCTGAACCTCTACTGACTATAAATTAGCTTGTCTAGAAGTTGGACTAGTGCAAGTTTTTAAAAGTTTTTATTCCAAATTCCCCAGATACACCGTACACAGTTTTTGTTGCTTCAAATGACCACTGAACACAAAAATACAATAAACAGAGATTTATATGGAACCCAGGTGTGCTTTTATTTTTTCTTCGCCTATTAAAACAAGACCGATATAAATCAAGGGCATCAAAAGAAGAAACCAACATCAGAAAAGTTATAAAATAAAATCCCATAACAAACAGAAGATTATTGAGCATGGATAAATGCTTTCCTAGCAATCCTCCCAATTCCTGTTCCCAACATTCTGTGGAGGGCAGGTTGACTGGTTAAAATCTTTCATATAAAGAGCATCTCTGTCTGCTTGATGTTGGACATGTTTTGAAGCACCTATCAAACATAAAGGGTCTAGCGTTTTTTACTGGCCATGGTGTTATGTACATACAGTGGTTGGGGAGGAGCCGCCGGGAGGTGAGTTCTTGCCCATATGGAGCTAAACTCACATGCTTCCACTGGCCAGCAGTGTAACATTTTTGATAACTGGTGCTATTTTCGCTGGCCCCTCTAACCAAAATGCCACAAGAAACTAGTGCCCCCCCAGTTCCCAAATCCCAACATAACCCCTGCCTACATCGTTTCTAATCTGCAAATATCAGAAGTTATTTCAAAAGATGCTATAGTTTTACCTTTTCTGGACAAAAGAGATTAAAGTCTCTTCCAGGTATAAATCCTCTATTGTGTGTATTCTGACCTCTCCCCAACAATCAAAAGCATTTTCTGCAGTAGGTTAGAATTGCTCTCAATCGGGAGCAGGAATGCCAGCTGTCTGAGTTGAAAGTATGCCTTGATTTCTTTTCAAATGTGGATTATGCTATGTATGATGGGATTATGGCTATACAGTGACTTTGCAAATTGGATATGAGGCATAACAGCTGCTCAGAAGATGGATGGCTGATCCTGGTATAAAAGTAGTATACTGTCAATGAAATTTTCCATGAAAGGTGGGTGTAATTTATCAAGCAAAATAAAAGTAGTTACCCCTCTACATTGCTTATACAGTATTTGCCTGACAAAAAATATATTTTGTATTTTAACTTATTGTGCCCAAGTATTGTGCCAATTGCAAAACATGTTTAGACATTTAAATTTCAATGTTTGAGGTTTGAACACTTATCAGGATAATTAGTGTTTCGAGTACTTAGGATGTCAACATTTTTCAACATCCTGCAGATGCACTTGAAAGCCATTGATTTTGATTAAGTCATTGATTTCAGCAAATATTATAAAAGCTAAGGGTGTTATCATTTTAATGAAGAGAACTTAATATGGAGGTGGTTGTGCTTCTGTTCCTATTAATAAGACCTAAAGCTATAATTAGACTTTCCAGATTTTGTGATCATCATTTTAATTTGACACTAGATCTTACTGTTGATACCAACAATTCCCACATTTTGACATGCCAAGTACCTTCAGATGATATTAACTTTTGTCACTGGTGAATAACAGCATGGTTATTAAAAAATTTGACTTCAATATCTGTGCCTAGAAACAAACATAGTATGGGGGAAAATATACTACAAGGGTTGAAAAATGTTGCCTAACCAGCTATGGCAACAGCACAACCACGGCAAATGCCAATGGAGTTAGATATCTGCCAAAGGGTTAAGCGTACGTATTGTTGGTATTGTAAGAAAATCCATCCGTAAATTGGTATGATCATTAAAAAGGTAATATGCCAAACATAAAACGTACGCATGAGATTTGATCTGTGAGAGTACAAGCACCCTGTTACAATGATGGATACATATTTTTTGCTTGCACGTATCTAGTTTTACAATTCTAAAATACAGCATCACAATCTGGAGTTTTGTCAGTTTAATCTCATCCTTCCAAAAAACATAACCAAAACTTTCCGGAATGAGTGCTAATATAACAAGCAGAGGCTGTGTGACCAACTGGAAATCAAGGAATCTGGAAATAGGAATCCTGCAAGATTTTAATTTAAAAGTCTCTTGCATGCATAGTAAATGCTGATTTTTATATGTGTAACTGCTCTTTGTGCATAGGTTTCATGTGTAATAAACATCACTCAAATGTATATAAATTGTATTATTGTGTAGGCCTACACACTTGTTGTGGTCCCAAATACTCAAACAGTGTTGCTTTACGGGTCTATGTTTTTCCCCCTGGGATGTTGCTGTTGAGAGGAAGTAGGCTTGAGAAACTTAACACAACACAGATGTGCTGACTATCTCCGAACAACAGACCATAGATAGGAAGTGTTGCCTGATACTGATGGGCCCCACACATCGTGTCCATACCTCCTGCTAGGAGTTGCCCACATGACTGTCACAGGCTTGATGGATTGGACCATTGACCATAGGTTGGAACATACAATACAAGGGTCTTTTGTAAGATAAACCTTTCTTATTGGAGGGTATTTGACTATGTAATGGCTGGTTATGACCATTGGCCGCCTCCCTTGTATTCTGGTATAAAGATTGTGTTCATCCTGTATCCATTGGAGAGGGAGAAAGGAAAGAACTATGGAAGGTTAACATTGTCATCCAATTGCCTAATAAAGATGGCTCTCCCCTGACTTCTGGTTGCATTAATTTTGTTCATGGATATTACATGGACGGAAGCTAACACTGTAAAATTAGAATTTGTTAGTATACTGAATAACTAAAACGAAATATTAAGCAATTACTAGAGAAGTTTCAGACCCCATTAGTAGTATAGACAGAACACAGCAATTAAGCAATTAAATAGCACATTCCAGACTAATATTTTAAAGAATAATTTGATCACTTAATCACTTCAATATATTTTGCAGCTTAGAAGGATATTCTCTGCAATGGTATGATGTGTCCTTGTCATTTTTACACAAGTATTTTTACCTAACGCCTACTGTTGTTATGTTAAGCAGCTTTAAAGAATAGCTATGGACTTTAATTTTGAACATGATATACAGAATGGCAATGCTATGGTTGAACACTGGGCTAGCGGTCCAACTTATTGTTGCTAGCTTTACAGTTTTGAAGAACTACGTTATGGTCTTTGCAGATGCCAGATTACTGACAAAAGTTTGTATGTAGAAAAACGATTTGTAAACAAATAAATGGCGACATAAAGTAAGAATTTAACATGTGGAAAGGCATTCGTTCACAGACATAATTTCATGCTTACGTTTCATGTTTTCGGCTGACCGTTTTTACCATCATACCAATTCACATATTTATTTTCTTACGAAAGTAACACTACGTATGCTTAAACCTTTGGCAGATATCTGACTGCATGCAATTTTATTGAATGAACAGTTAAACGAATAGTTCGACACAGGCCTACACCTATATATTGGTAGTAAAGTGTAAAAGAGGAAACTGAAAACTGAAATGTACCTAGATTTTTATTCATTTTAATAGCACATTATGTAGGCTGTGATCTCTATTTTAAGTGACATTATCTATGCTGTTTGCACCCATGCTTGAAAATTTATAAAAACATAACCGTAATTGCAATATTTGTCAATATATATTATATTCTTATATTTTATCCAAGCCTACTAGCTTAGTTCTGGGGCTATCCTGACTTGTCTCCCCTTGTCTGAGTCACAATGTAGCTCTAAGCTAGACATTCCATTTCCACATGAATAAAATATGCCAGATAGCCTTGGTTCCCCCTCTGCTACAATGGCAAAGCCTGGTTCTTTCAAACACATAACGACACACAGAGACCGACACACACCTGCCATGTGAAATGAGTTGCTATTGTGTCGATGATAAGATATGGTGGGCCTCTTTCAGCCTCACACTGAACTGGTAGAGGTGTCAGTTCAGGCTTTTTGGATTATTTACAAATTCCACTGAAATACCTTTTCCTTAGTGAGAATTTCATGTGTGGTGACGGATCTCTTAGACAAGACACTTAAGAATATAACGCAAAATAAATACATAATAAAAAACTCGCATTTTATGCAACCACATGCTATAGAATAAGACAACAAAATAAAAGATTCAAGAGTTGAGCATTTTCATATGTTACACATGGGAGTCGTGTATGGTTGGGGCTGCAATGAGTTGACAGCATCAACCCATGACTATGTGGTGTACAGATCCTCAGTAACATAGGGATTAACTGCAGCCTGGTTTGTTTGGTTAGTATCTTTATCTTTGACCTGAAACCGCAAGTGTATTCCAAATTGGCCTCTTTTTGAATATGTGGAGCGTTACACTTTTCTTGAAGAATCATAACACCTTATTATTGATCAAAACAAACTTAAGAGTGTCCATGTACTTTCTAAGATTGCTTGCTTTTGTTAATAATCAGGCACAGGTATAAGTAATTAGTTTGACTGAAGATGAACAGTTATCTTTATTGGATGAAGAGCAATTGTTTTCCTAGTCTAAATTCAAATCTGGTTATTTTTTTCAGAATATGGTATTGGTCACCAATTCTGCAAAGTATGTCCTAGATAGTAATTTTAACCATGTAATTTAACTGCAAACTGCTAATATTTTCCTCAACCAATTGGACATAAGTTTGTGAAACTGCACTTTGGTAATGAATTGAGTCCACAACATGGAGTTGCACAAGAACCAGTAGCTGGTTAATTGATGATCAACGTCCAAGATTAACAAGGCAAGTAAACAAAGTCAGCACGTAAACTCATAGAGGATCGAGGGGCTAGCTTTTTCATCACAGGGAGATCCAATATCCATGTGGTAAAACACCAACCACAAAAGGGCCACAGTGGAAAATAAACAATATCGTCAACAGACATGCATTCTAGCTGGCAACTGCAAGTTACATGATTGGCGTTTTTACAATGTTTGTAGCAAGAACTACAATTCCATAACTTCCTCTGCATTGTCACTGGAGTCCCCTTCAACTTTCATCACTGTGATCTTTACAGCCGGCTAAATTGGCCATCACTGGACACAAAACACTATAGGCTCACTGGTACAAGCTTATCTTTGAGTCCATCTTTTCAAATCTTCCCTAAACCTCAACATGCTCCTCAACACCTGCCAATCCAAAAGAACCCTACCCTAGATACTGTAGCCTAACACTTAAAAACATAAAAACATGTTTTAATGTAGTTTAATTGAGTGTAATGTGATCAGTTGTGTGTGTAATGTCAGTCACTTCTGCACTCGTGTGTTTGCTGATTTATATAGAACGTATTATAGCAGCTGCATGTGCAATATCAGCGATCCTATTAAACTAAACAACCATTAAACACTGTAACTATCGTAGGATTACCACTGGCTTCATAGTAAAATGCCTGATCACTTCTGACAACTGAAGGAGGATGCCTTGATGCAACAGTGAAACGATCATGTTTGCCTGTACTCTCAGCTCAGCTTCCCTTGTTGTCATTTGCAATGATTTCAGTTTGGTTATTGGATTAAAGTGTTTTCTGCATGACAACACGGTGACAATTTACTAAAAGCATCATGACACTGCTACATTTTAATGTTTATGGTGTAAACATGTCTCTTTACAGATATTCCCCACAGCTACTGCAGTCTGAAGACGCCGTGTCTCTCAGTGTGTATTGGAGTAGAACGAATGGTGACATATGAATTCCGGTCCTACTCCATGTACAAACAGAATCCGAAAGAAAAAGCACTGAAACAATTCTACTATTACCAACAACAGCACTTGTTTGAACGAGAGCGCCATGTTAGTTACCAAGTCAACAGCATCGTCAATAAGTGTATATTTGCCTTTCAGGTCAGAGGTCTGGCCAAAGCACTGCACACTCGTGTGTTTATGGCCTTACGCTGAAGCAACTGTTTATTGTTGATTGCGTGTGTTTTGAGAAGTATGTTTATACTTGAAAAATAGGTAGAAATATAGGAAATGTGTGTTAATACCTGTGATAAATGATTTGCCTCCACAGACAGTTCAACCGATGATAGACATGCACTTTAGCCTCATTAATATAAATAACATTTGATGTCAATCATATCATAAAAAATACTAAGCGACAGCTGTCAAACTGTGTCACCACAGATGTTATTTACGACAGTGGATTCATGTGCAGATGCAACTGATGTGAGAGGAAATGGGCATGAGAAACATGGATGTGCTGACTACCTCTGAACAAAGGTCAATACATAGGAAGTGTTGCTGATTACTGATGGGCCCCACACATGTCCATAAATCCAGTCCATACCTCCTGTTAAGAGTTGCACATGTGACTGTCATAGGCTCTATGGATAGGCCCTTTGACCATAGGTTGGAACATACCATACAAGTATCTTTTGTAGGATAAACCTTTCATATTAGAGGGTATTTGACTGTATAATGGCTGGTTATGACCATTGTGTCCTGGCTTAAAATAATGTGTTACCTGTGTAATTATTTGGAGAAAATCAAAGAACTACTGAAGGTTAACATCTTAGCCTCATGCTGAATAAAGATGGCTCTCCCCTGACTTTTGGTTGCATTAATTTTGTTCATGGATAATGAATTGACAGAAGCCTTTTTACATATCAGAGCTGTGGTAGTAAATGGATTTTCATCCAGATAATGTAGTGTGTCATTGTAATGCAGATAATGCTAATGATTGTTAGCTGCTTTTCTAGTCGGCGATAGCACTAACTTAAACTAGCTAGCACTTAGCAACTTCAATGAATGTTACTAGTTTGCATTAAAAAAATAAATATATACTTTGGCATTAGCCAAAACATGTACATGTAGACAATTACATGCACAATTGGGCTCTGCTGACTGGTGGATCCTGTTAGATGTAGAGAGCCTAGATGTAGGTTAGATGTATAGAGGTTAGATGTAGAGAGCCTCAGCTCAAACATCTGGGTCAATCTGGCTAACAATGGCTAAATCTGATGAAAATTTGTGAAACTGTTGGAAGAGAAATTGTCGCTGCTCACTTAGCATGTTGCTGTAATTATTATAATTTATTTGCATGCTTGCCATGTCTCTCTATGAACATAATCCATTTCTGCCTGACTGGGGTTTTTGGAAGCTTAAGAGATATAATTGCTTTAGACTTTATGCCTAACGTGACAAAGCCAGTAAGGTAGATGTCAACTGAATTTGCAGCATTGTGCATGAGGAGGTCATTTGTTATTGGGAGGAGAAATCAATTAGTAAAATATTGTATATAGTGTTTTTTAAAGAAATACCCACCTACTGCTCGGATAAATGTGTTTCTCATGCAGACTTACACCAGATACGTCATGTCAGCGTAACGACTCCAAAACCTGAGTCAGAACCATGGCAACCGATTTGGGATCCGACAGTCAACTACATAATGTATCTGACCATGTCCGATAACAGATCGGATCCCGCATAATCAGATTTTGGATGTAGCCTCTCCGTGAAGAACTCTATCTCTTCTTCAGTTTTAACATGTATGACACATAGGCCGAGCTATCATCTATAAGTTATAGAACATTTGCAAATGGCTCTCATTTAAGCATCCACAGCTTTAGCCAATTCTTAAATCAGTGGTGTTCCTGTTGTAAGAACCAGAATGCTTCTGACTGCAGGAAACAGGTAGGAATCATTAGGATATGATAGCGCTGTTTCTTTTGCAGCCTAAGATATGCATACTCCTTAACTTCAGAAACCTAACATGTACAGTGAATTTGATAACCTTTTTATTAGGCCTACTGTTGTTCATAGCAGCCTGCTACATTTGCTGGTGATATTATTTTCTGTACACTGAAGTGGTGTAACTTTATTCTTCCAGTCTATTTGTCACGTCAACAGAAGTGGTGCTGGGATGAGACAGACCAAAATAATTTAGTAATTTAATATAAATTCACAAATACTCACAATATTCTAAATACTTTTGGATCGCCGAATCTTATTCACTGGAAGGAACGATGAACAATTATCCACAGATCTTCGAATCTCGTTCACCAAAAGGAACGATGAACGATGATCCATGGCTCTTTCGGATCTCCAAATCTCATTCACTGGAAGGAACGATGAACAATGACCCACTGATCTTAGAATCTATTTCAACTTTAGGAAAAATTAACTAAATAGCCAATGGTTCATGGATCTTTGAATCTTGTTCACCAGAAGGAACAATGAAGAGAATAAACAACTGACCTTTGTTTATTTTTTTGCACTTTGGATAACCTGAAAATGAAGGAAGGCTAACGACTAATGAGGAAATAAGTATTTCAATCTTTCTGTATCTCATTATCCAACTCGGGACACTTGCATGCCAGCTGTAAGGCAGTCAGCGGCCATGGTGCAGGGTTTGAAGAAACTTCTCCAGTGGTTGGAAAAGATGAAGCCTTCCCTGGCTTTTCGAAAGTCACCACAGCTTACATAGCTAGCAAAAAGGGAGGCTGAGGGAGTGTGGCTCTGATATACAGGTGCTGGTCGTATAATTAGAATATCATCAAAAAGTTAATTTATTTCAGTAATTCCATTTAAAAAGTGAAACTTGTATAATGTATACATTCATTCCATACAGACGGATATATTTCAAGTGTTCATTCCTTTTAATTTTGATGATTATAACTGACAACTAATGAAAACCCCAAAATCAGTATCTCAGAAAATGTTAATATCGTGAAAATGTTCAATATTGAAGACACCTGGCGCCACACTCTAATCAGCTAATTAACTCAAAACACCTGCAAAGTCCTTTAAATGGTCTCTCAGTCAAGTTCTGTAGGCTACACAATCATGGGGAAGACTGCTGACTTGACAGCTGTCCAAAAGACGACCATTGACACCTTGCAAAAGGAGGGCAAGATACAAAAGGTCATTGCTAAAGAGGCCGGCTGTTCACAGAGCTTTGTCCAAGCACATTAATAGAGAGGCAAAGGGAAGGTAAAGACGTGGTAGAAAAAGTGTACTAGCAATAGGGATAACCACTCCCTGGAGAGGATTGTGAAACTAAACCCATTCAAAAATGTGGGGGAGATTCACAAAGAGTGGACTGCAGCTGGAGTTAGTGCTTCAAGAACCATCACGCACAGACTTATGCAAGACATGGGTGTAGGATCTGAGCATTAACAACTACAATATGAATGTATAGTTCATTAGAAGTGATTGTGCCTAGATGTTGAGAATAACAGAAAGTTAAGATTCGGCCTGCTGGGCTCTGGTAACCACAGGAATGTATGCATAGACCATTTGGTGTGGGGGTTAGTGTCTTGGCTTTGCTAGGTAAACACACCCCTCACGGTATTTAACAGCTTGTACCCCACATTCCAGTTGAGAGAGTAGGTAAGAGTTTGAGCCTGTAACATCATGTGCTAATAGACTATCAATATGCTGCAATAAACAATTGAATTACTCTCTCCCTTGACAACCGAGTACGCGAGTTATTATTACTACCACTATACGACATGGCTGATTTCTAACATGGGTTTCAGCCTTGTGTCAAGCCACTCTTGAACAAGACACAGCGTCAGAAGTGTCTCTCCTGGGCTAAAGACAAAAAGGACTGGACTGCTGCTGAGTGGTCCAAATTAATGTTCTCTGATGAAAGTATATTTTGCATTTCCTTTGGAAATCAAGGTCCCAGAGTCTGGAGGAAGAGAGGAGAGGCACAGAATCCACGTTGCTTGAAGTCCAGTGTAAAGTTTCCACAGTCAGTGATGGTTTGGGTTGCCATGTCATCTGCTGGTGTTGGTCTGCTGTGTTTTCTGAGGTCCAAGGTCAACGCAGCCGTCTACCAGGAAGTTTTAGAGCACTTCATGCTTCCTGCTGCTGACCAACTTTATGGAGATGCATATTTCATTTTCCAACAGGACTTGGCACCTGCACACAGTGCCAAAGCTACCAGTACCTGGGTTAAGGACCATGGTATCCCTGTTCTTAATTGGCCAGCAAACACACCTGACCTTAACCCTATAGAAAATCTATGGGGTATTGTGAAGAGGGAATGCGATACACCAGACCCAACAATGCAGAAGACCTGAAGGCCACTATCAGAGCAACCTGGGCTCTCATAACACCTGAGCAGTGCCACAGACTGATCGACTCCATGCCACACCGCATTGCTGCAGTAATTCAGGCAAAAGGAGCCCCAACTAAGTATTGAGTGCTGTACATGCTCATACTTTTCATGTTCATACTTTTCAGTTGGCCAACATTTCAAAAAATCATTTTTTGTATTGGTCTTCAGTAATATTCTAATTTTTTGAGATTTTGAATTTGGGATTTTCATTAGTTGTCGGTTTTAATCATCACAATAAAATGAAATAAACATTTGGAATATGTCAGTCTGTGTGCAATGAATGAATATAATTTCCAAGTTTCACTCTTTGAATGGAATTACTGAAATAAATGAACGTTTTGATGATATTCTAATTATATGACCAGCACCAGTAGCTGCCGGACATGTGTCAGTGAGAGGCGATATTTGCATATCCAAATTTCCAGTGCCTTCTGATTGGCAAAGGGGTTAAACCAATAGGAGTGAAGTCCCTATGGGCAAATCCTCACCAAATAGAACTATACGTTTAACAAAGCATTTAAGGCATGGGGGAAATTGTACAAGATTATTGGTTGGTAGACTAAGCAGTTTAGCCAATGCCTATCCCTCCTTGAATATATCCCAACTTTCATACTGGCTAATATAGGCATCAAGTTTCCCTGATTGATCCGCAAAACATTCCACACGTTGTCTGGGAATGAGATGAGGTTACACAGTGAATTCATACTTAATCAACAGTCTTCTCTGTCCAATTATAAAGCTCCCTGAAGACCAAATGTACAAAGTATGAAATCATGAACCATGAAGGACATTATATCATAACAAAGACCTGTTTGCTGGCATTGGAGCTGGGATAGATGTTAGTGTTTGCACCCTTGAATAAAACATTCCCGAACTATAAGCTTTGCATCTGTTCCGTTTTCTTCGATTTTTTTTCTGTATTGCAATGGGAAGAATATAACTATAATGTAACCTTCATTCCCTTCAATTGGAAATGAAAGACCACATCTTCAGCATAACAATGTTCTCAAACACAAAGAATACGATTTATGTTGTCCTTGTGTTTTCCTCGTTGCCTTTCTCACAATCTCAGTAATGCTATTCATTCTGCTGTTAAAAGGACAGTATTGTAGTATCATCTCCAACACCGGCTGTAGCTGCTTGCTGCTTACTATGTGCCCAAATTACTAAGATTTGGTACCATCACGTCTTCAAAAAGGCTGCATTTCCATTTAATCACACATAGTGTCACGCTAATAAATAAAATGAGGACTTACTTCAAACCCAATATTTGACGTTTGTGACATGGGCTGCCAAACAACTTGTTTCGTGTCCATCCCAATCTCTGTTGGTACTTGGACAACCATTCCAACAATCTTTCATGGTTTTGCTAGGAGACAATGAAACTGTACCAGTTGATTGTGAGTCTGAATGTGTAAGTGTGTTTTACATATACGTGCGTTTGAGGTGATTCTGGGCCCTATATGGCAGCTGTGTGTAATTTTGCAGATGATGGAGTGTGCTGGAGTGCGTTGGAGTGGGTACGTAACGGGAGCTAATCAGGATTTGGGGTGTATGGGGAGTAGACGGTGGAGAACAGGAGCCAGATGAAGAGAGGGGGTTGGTGGAGGCACAATGGGGATGAGTGAACAACAGGCACTGGTGGGTGGTTGTGTGTGTGTGTGCGCGTGTGTGCGCATGCACGTGTGTGGGTGGTTGTGTGCGTGCAGATGATTGTGTGTGTGCATGCTTCAGAGACAACGTGTGGAAGAGAGCGAGAAGAAAAGACAGAACCCATCTGGCCAAGTCTATTTAGTTGGCAATTAAAACTTTCTCCACTCATCCAAACTCAATCTATGTTCAATGAAATTGTTAGGAACCCAACCACCCACTTCTTGGAGGAAATAGGGAAATTACATAGGGAAATAAATGGGGTTTGGTCTTTGGTGTTTTGGCCTTTTTTAAACTCCAAGGTATGTGTGTGTTCTCTTTATGTACATAGACGTTTTGGCTTATCATTCAGGCGAGCTCTTGTTTTCTGTCCGCTGGAGACAGCCTTGTATCTCTGTTGTTAAATCACTACTGTGGCAACAATAATACATAACATTTGATGCAAAAAGAGTCAGTTCTTGTGGATGGAAAATTGAAGACTTATCCAAACAACTGTTCTTGAAAATGAAGAACCGTCTAAAAACAGTTTCAGGTAATTTAATTGGAGTGTATAATTTTCGCTTATGGCCTTTGGCGATAAATAGATAAAGAGCCCTCTATACAAGATTCTCTGTTTCAATTAGACTTTGATGGTGCTTAACACTGAACTATCAGTAGCTATTTTCTAACAGCACTCATTTTCCTCCCCTGTGTTACAATATAAAATAACAAGAGCTTTGTCCTTAGGCACTTCTGTCAGCTGCTATTAAATGTCCTAACCTGATATGGAATTTCAACATGAATTTGGAATATTATGAAACCCAACTATTGTTTCCTTGGAAACAGACTGGGTTTACCTAGACAGTCCAATTCATAGATACTAACAGTCCAAAGTCTGGACACATCTCTATTAACATGAATGGGTAAATGGGTCTAACCTTTTGACTGGTACTGTGTATTTTACATTAATTGGCATTTTGGACAAACACACCATCTTTGAAAAAAGTTACTGGTCAACAAAAGTCCAAATAGTGGAAGCAAAATAAAAAGCAGCCTTGCAATCCTTCAAAAACCAACATCATCAGTGGCACACAAACCATGCACGTAAAAACATTTTAACCACGCTATTCTTCATGATCTCAATCTCTTTTGGATAGATATACGCAGACATATTGTAGAATCTGTCAGGCAGTCATGGGAGGTGTGAGATAAGCAGCTTTGTTTCCAGTTTCAGAGGGTTTCGTCACTGGCTGTTAGGATATAATTTGCCAGGTGTAAATTCTTGTCGGAATTCAGACTTGCCTGTAAGAGAAATAGTGGAGTTCCTTGGTCTGATTCCGCTCCAGGTTCAAAATGTCTAGCTCCTCTACTTACATGTGGATCCAGGCAGCTGTTTTTTGGATACCATATCCAACATATTTAGAAAATCACTGTCTATGTCAGTAGGGAATAATACAAAGCAAGCAAGATATATTAAGTGTTTTTCTAATCTAGCCAGCTTCAGTTAACTGTGCATTCCAGATCTGCCTTTAGCTGTGGATGAATATTATACTACAATGGATGAATATTGCTTCACCTTCTTGCCAGAACCACTACCTTGACGTGACAATCAGGCACCTGTGCCTGTACATCACACATTTTAATTGAGTTGAACTACTGCTAGGATTACCAAAAAGAGAACCTAAATATCACTCTTTGAAACAATCTGTCTAAATAAAGACAAAAATGGATGTTCACCTCCTTTAATTTGAGACATTTTGGTAATTCCTCTTCAAATATTAAAATCATTTTTATTTTATGGATTGTAGTCTGATTGTTAGGTGCACATGCAGGTGACATTAACAATAGTTTATAAAAGAAAGATGCCATTTTCTTTCATCTCTTATATCACGTGTATTTTGTGAAAAATTAAAATGTGGCACTGATACACCAGTGTACAAATGCTTCAGCATTGTCTAAAGGAACAGCCCAGCGTCCAACTAGCCAATTCAATATGTAGCCTAAGGTAACTGACAAGCTGAAAGAAATGTCTCAGCAGGTAGTCAACAGAAGTGAATTTAAAGCCGGCTAGCTTTATAAAAGGTAGATTTGCAACTTGTTATACCATTCCAATCATCCAGTTAAATCTAAGATCAATGTTGCTTAATCCTGGCATAGACCTGCCTGTTTTCCAGTGGTGTGGTGTGCACTCTTCACCACATAGAGGCGCTGTTTCACAGTAAATATTTCCTAGGTGAAATATTTCTTTGTCTCCCAGCAGGGCTTATCAAGAAGCACCAGATGTCCACATTACTTTGCAGAGCATTGAACAGTTATGTGTGTAAAACCCAGGCTCCATCATTGTTGAGTGTGTTCAATGGCAATACTCCGGGCAGTATTATGGGGATGTCTGGAAGATATTTATGCTAAATTGGATGAAGACAGCAGCACCGGAGTTGAGACCTATGGAGAGAAAAGATGTCACATCCTTTCATCAGGCTCTGTCTGAAGGCCAAAGAGAGAGGAAATGCAGTCATGAAGTATAAAAGTATGAGATGAATAAAAAGGTATTGTTGCTATAAGACTACATTTAGGTGATTTCCGGATCAGAGTTTTGTGTCGAAATATTGACATGGTCAATGTATCTCTTAAACACAAACTTTACTTGATATGTAGTCCCTTATGGGACTAATGGCAAACATACCAGACTACATTTGCAATTCCATTATAGCAACAAAATCACCTTTCTCATCACCACCACCTTCTCCACCATCCATGGTAATAACCATGACACACTTTACCATCCTAATCATTGTTATCGTCAAAGCTAGTACTTTCCAGTAAATTTTTCTGAAAGAACAGGCAACAAGAGGGCAGCTGGCTGATTCATTTCCATTGAGTTTTTTCTCTCTTTCTCACATATCCCTGCTTCCCATCCCCTTTTTACTGAAATGCACTGTAGTCTCTCTGAAATGTGCTGAGGATCTGGGGCAAAAACAGATGACCAAACTTATTCTCACAGTGTATCAATATTACTGACAGAAAATGGAGGACTCAACTCTCTTTCTTCCTCCCTTTCTCTCCCTTTTGCCCTTTTCTCTCCCTCTTTTCTCCTCTGTCTTTCCCTCTTTTTCTGACTTACCGTCTGGGCGACCACAGCTCCTACTCCTGCCAGTGTCTCAAAATACAAAATATATAAATAAATAATATCAAATCTATTCCATTTGCCACCTCCTGTCCTGGCAGTGGAGTGCTGACTTTCTGGAACCTGTCAGCCGTCAGAGTGGCCTCATAATGTGTCTTGTCTTCCCTGGGATTTGCAGAATAAATCAGAAGGAAAGAGGTTGGCGTCCATCTTCACAGCGTTGGCGGTTTCAAGTGAGGATTTTTTACAGAGTGGATGTGAGATGGAGTTCTTTTTAATTATCAATACTTACTAGAGGAGAACCTTGACAGTTAAAACTCAGTAACAATCTGTGTAAAATATTCTCAGTATCAAGTGAAACAAAAAGTCTATGTTCTGGATAAAGGAGTGTATTTAATTTGGGGCTAAGCAAAGAATAAACACCCCACATCTTGCCTGTCATGAAACAAAATGCATTAACGCTTCAATGGTTCTGTTCATTTGGCAAGTAAGGAGTTGACTTAACAATACAAGTCTTCCAATTTCAATCCAGTCCTTCCTCTATGTGCCTTTAGGTGACTATAAATACAGCAAACACAGTGATCATAAATGTGAAAGACCAGCCAAAATGTCCCATTTTTGTCACCTTAACAATCCTCCCTGGACTCATTGCAACTGATGCAGCTTCTTCAGTCGGCACAGGTACAGGTCTAAACACAATGACTAGGCATCTGCCTGCCTCCTGTAGTCAATATTACCTAGGCTTTCACTGTTGTTCAGGAGGGACAGTTCCCCTTTATGTCCGTGTTTGTACTCTATTTGGTCACTTCACAAGAGTGGTGACAGCCCCCATATGACCCTGCCAAGTATTGGCTAATGCATTCAAGTGCACCTTTCCCAGACACAGATAAATCCTACTTAAAAATATAGGACTGAACAAGTTTTTCATCTTGGTAATAAAAGAATCCCATTAGAGGTGTGGCTCATTGAGGAACCTCCTTTATCTTGGGGGGGGTTCTGGCATCCCGACACCTGAAAAGAAAAACTGGGATTTTGACACAACAGCAGGTGCATTGGAAGAAAATGATGATAATAATAAATATGAACAACGAAATAAATATGTATATCCTGTAAATAAACAACATGAAATAACAATAGTTTAAAGAATGTTTGCTAATCTTTTGTTTATTTTTCATTATACCTCCAATATGCTTGAAATACAGGAAGTAGTCTGCTGGATATAAAATGATGGACAGCGTTTCTTATCTTCAGTGAAAATGCTGTTTTACCCTTCAAAGGCTTTGCATAATGAATATTCAACATGTGATTTTATGCAAGGTTAAGCTAAAACTGAGTTGTGAAACTGGGCTACACTTCAGTGACATAGCGTAAATGCCATGATTTCCTACTTCAAAAGGCACACTTTTAAATGGTCAATAATTTAATAACTGTGAACCGTGTCATAGCTCCTAGCTGAAACCAGGGAAAAATAGGTACAAATTAATATATTGTTACATCTGTTTTGAAACTGAAAATATTGCTGGGTTCACAAGGTGTGCAAACATCCAATACCCTTTTAAATATTCTAATGTCTTACTTGGATGAAGAATTGGGAGCATATTCAGTTTGTGGACCCTTTCATGTAATTATCATTTTTGGCCAAGCTTTTGGTATGCAGCAAGTTTAAGAAGTGGAATGTCAATCTCATTTCCTCCATCTCCTGAACAAAAGCATGTTTCATTTTTACAACGGACCCTTTCGAACTTGGACCTTCAAAATGAATAACCCATTACGATTAATTTCCAAGCAAAAAAGGTTTGCTTATGCATCAATACAATGAAAGGTTCTGAAGAAAAGCAATACAGTTGTCACAAAACAGACTCTGTCTCTGTCTTTCAGCCTTCAATCATTGTTTATTTACTTTTGTCTTGCACTACTTTTGTCTTGCACAACAGAAAACAGGCGTCTGCCTAACACCTATTGGGATCCCTCAAACAAAACATCTGTATGCTCTGACAGAAGTAAGAGGAGTGATTTACAGTCCCCTGTGGATGGCCGGTGCCTTAGAAGAGTGCTCTCCATGTGCTCTCCTAGCCGTCATCATTGCTTTTGTTTCCATGCTGCCATTGCCGTTACACAAGCAGTAAGCCCCACTCGCCAATAAACATAACTAGGAGACATGGGCACTCAAACAAATCCTTCTCAAGACTAGTTCAGTAAAAAGGCAATTAAGGGCTGGAAATCCCCTTAACACTACATTAAGCCAAATCAGAGATATGCTGCATTTAACAGCCTATTCAAAACACTTAGTGCTGGAAATCGTGCTGCAAACACCAGTTAAAAAAACAACAACTCAGAATATATGTATGGTGCTCATCATTGGCTAACATTGTTAAGGAATGTGCTCCTGCATGTGTAGAGATTGTGAAAATGGCGGTAAGAATCACAGTTAGTCCAGTTATTTGGATTGTAGCTTTACATGCATGTATGAATGACTTTGGCCTAGACTGTATGCATAAACCGTGGGGCCAAATTGGACAATGTGGTTATGCCCTTTAGACAGACAAAATAACCTGGAATGGATATTTACTGTCATCAGCCAATGCCTTGGCTTCTCCCTGTAAGGAACTCAAATGAATCCTCATAAATCACTGCCCTCTACACGATCATGAGGACTAAATGTGATGGATGCATACACACTTGCCAACAGGTTAGTACAGTGTGATATATAAACTGTAGAATAAATGCTAACATATTGCTCAAACTTATTTGATAGTGTCTATGTGTGTGTGTGTGTGTGTGTGTGTGTGTGTGTGTGTGTGT